>JAYKAV010000955.1:1177310-1191222 GCA_035582835.1 Phoebastria nigripes | reverse complement strand
TACCTTGCCTGTCATGCCTTTGAACACGAGTTTTTGTTTCAAAAAAAAAAAAAAAAGAAAAAAAAAAAAGGCGCAGCACCCGGCATGTATGTATTTTGAAAGAAATCTTGAATAAAGACTCCACTGAAACAGGAAGATCAGGATCTTATTTTTCCTACTT
This sequence comes from Phoebastria nigripes, assembly GCA_035582835.1. Taxonomy (NCBI): domain Eukaryota; kingdom Metazoa; phylum Chordata; class Aves; order Procellariiformes; family Diomedeidae; genus Phoebastria; species Phoebastria nigripes. The sequence continues at coordinate 1,191,062 of JAYKAV010000955.1, read as the reverse complement.
CTAACTGTAAGCATAACTAAGTCTTAATGCATGAAGATTCACTAAAAGTAGAATGTGACATGTGAGATGTATTTAGAAAACATTTTTCCATGCTGATCATAATACATCTTTTTTCCACATAACTCATTATTATATTGGAAACTTGTTGCTATAGAACAGAAATTGACACCAAGAAAACTGTAAAAATGGAGGCAGATATGAGACATGAAAACGGGTATCTAGATTCATGTATGGATGTGATTTAACAAGCCCTTGTGAGTTGCAGGAGCAGTAAATATTACCATTTCTTCAACTCTGTGCAAGGTTCATCACTTGCTGCAAAACAGAGGAAAGCCAGTATGTACTGCAGATGTTTTGCAGGTGTGCACTAGCATAAAATTTTTCCTTTACCAGATATGCTGATTTCTAGTTATCAGATCTCATAAGCAAGGTAGATTTTTCTGATTTTCTTTTTAACTTGACATACATATGTGCAGTGTATGTATACCTAATCTGCCTATTTTAAGTTCAGACAACCTTCCTCTATAGCACTCAGCGTGATTTGCTGACAGGGGACAAGTACTGACATAAAAGGACTGYGGCACAATTCAGCACACCCATTCTCAAACCCTTCTCAGCATTCAGTAAATACATGAAAACAGAAACAGTAAAACTGAGTGTGTACTAAGGAAAATTTAAAAATACGATGACTTTTTCAGAACCACCAGAAGTGGTCATTTCCTGCTTAGTATAAAAAAAAGTGTGGCACATAATTAAATACTAATATCTTACCTGTTCTGTATTAAAGCAATGACTTGAGAATATGTCTTCCCAATAACACTTTCTCCATTGACTTTTATAATTCTGTCACCTGTAAAGGGAAAAGTTATACCTTAAATTAATTTGTCTAGACTTTTTTTTTAAATTATTTTTGTTTTGTACTTCTGTACCTCACAATAATCAAGATCACCAATATGTTAAATTCAAGGTTAGTCGTCTTTAAAAATGAAAAAAGAAGACAATAAAAGATGTACAATACAACTACATGTAACCATATTCAGGATGCCAAGTTTCTACTCTTTTCTCAGAACATTTTCAGATGTGGTATCTTACAAGCTTCCAAATGAATCGCCTAGAAACTCATAGAAAGAAAACCACAAGCAGGTGTAAGCTATACCAGAGGCTCACTTAAGTATCCCATCTTCAAAATAAAGCTTTTGATGTATGGTAACACGTACTGACAACTCTGCCCAATTCTTAAGCGAATTCTAAGTAGACATTTCATTCCAGCCCTTAACCTCAAAATAAAACCAAACTTTAATTCAGAACACTGCCAAGTGTAGCTGTACACATTTCCTCTAATAGCAGCAAATACTGCAATTTTGTACTTCTTCCTTCTGAGAAATAAAGAACAAATATTTTGAAAGGCTCCAGTTTCCTCCTTCGTCAGAATAATYTGTGTTGTTTCCAAGACATTACTGTCTCTTCAATGCATCTTCCGACAGTGTAATGGGTTATTTCTTATCCATATAGATCAATCTTTAGTCCTAACATCACTTTTATCAGATTTCTCCAAATAGTTTGTTGCACCTTCCTCATTCAGAGCTTCATATACTCTCACAAATTAAGTGGCAAATATATCATGTAGAGCTATTTTCAGCTTTTGATGAAAACCCCATCCCATTCCTTCACCAAAAATGGTATTTACATCATCTCTGATCAGAAGAGCAGAAAGGTATCTTGAATTTACTAATGATTCCCTATACAGACCCCAGGGATTTCCAGACTTACCAAACCACATGGATCTGCTGACTGTTTTTAATCTGCTCTGCACACACGACGTAACATCATGCAAATAAATTGGTGCGATATTTTCAACTTCATAAAAGTTTATAGATGCCCTTTTATCAGCTGGTTATTGCCCTTTTCCTCACCTGAAAGAACTCCCAGTTTTGTCTCTTGCTTCCTAAGCGATGAAAGAAAGATTGGTGGCAACGTTTAACAGCTGCTAGCAATCCACATGACYGATAGGCATCTGATGGATGGCAAACCCTATCCCACTGTTGCATACCCACGGACACCTTACGTAATTAGGCTGAGAAACTGGACTTTCATGAAAACAAAGTTAATTTTGAAATGCTCAGTATCACACTGAAATAAATCCTTTCAAAAAGTTGCAGGAAAAATAAATGCTATAGTTTGTGCCAAAAAATATTCTTATTTACAAGCTCTGAACCCTGTCCTGCTAGGTCATATGGCAAGACTTCCTCAGAACACACCAGATCCTTCTCTGGAACTTAAAACTGGCTTTTTCCAGACTGTTTCAGAACTTGCCCACAGATGTAGATCTTACTCAGTATTTCCACTAAAAACTGTAATTAGGAATACCTTTAAAGTAGGTCATATCATCTTATCTATTCTTGTGCAGTTTTTACTTTTCAAAGAAAGAGACTCCGTTACACACAGCAGTGAAACAAGTCTACCTGAAGCATGTATCCAAAGAACCTGTCAAAAAAACTCAGGTGGGACACACTGCAGAACTGGTTACGTGAAAGAAGTGGGTGCAGGCAACTCTGCAGAAATACAACTTTGCTCAGTTTCAGGTACATATAAAGGGGAAGGCCAGTGCCTGTAGTGCAAAAAAGGGTATAGAAGCATGAAGGCTTTTTCTAATAGCTCTCTATCAATCTAGTGGCTCATTAAATACCTTTGATCAAACTAAAAATTAATCTGAATGCACTTAAACCATCTCCCTTTCCACACACATATTAGTTCTTTATATTCTTGCATATACATAAATGACAGCATGAAGATCAAGACATGGGAAATGTGGATCTGTTTTGGCTGTCTGTATTTCAGTATTTCTAAAATACTTATGTTTGGAACTCATGGATATGTTCTTTTTTAATGAGATGCCTCAGAAGTTAAATACGGGAAGTATGATCTTTCTAACTCTAACAAAGATCATTTTACAGGAGTATTCAAAAACACTTAGAATGAATTGTCTTACATTTAAGATATTGTAACCTATTCCTCAAATTTGCAAGAGTATTCCAAGCTTTCTGATGAGTAGCAGCCAGGTAGGCTCCTGAAACAGAGCTCATTGGTTCAGGGTAATGAAGCTTGGGTTGAGACTATCAGTATTACAAAGGACCCTGCAGCGGTGAAATAAGAATTGACAAACAAACATAACTACCTAAACTCTTATTACATTTTCGGTATTTTCTTTCCATTAGTGTGACCATGAAAAAAAAAAAAAAAAAAAAAAAAAAAAAAAAAAAAAAAAAAAAAAAAAAAAAAAGAAAAAAATCAAAACACAGTTGACTCTACAAAATAAGAAAAGTATATGCAGTGTCTGTATCAGAGGTTAAGCAATCTACCTTGCTGATCATTCCCTGAGTGTTTTATAATATAATTTCAAGATAGAGATATAGTAATATATTTCACCCTAAAGTTTTAAACAAGAAATAGTGGCATGACCTAATTAGATATAACTGCTATCAGCAGTGTGTTTAAGAAGAATATTCTGGTAATTTAAAAATTTATTTTCTCATTTATTTTCTGTTCTTTATTCTGGGCTCCTAAAAATCTCTTCTATGCCTAAAAATAAAATATTCTCTACAGATTTCATCTCTTTCAATTTGGCAAACACTGAACTGAGTAGAAATTAACATGGCTCCTCTGTACAACTTCAGCATATGCTGCACTTTATCAAGCCAAAACATTTCTTTATATAATAGCATTAAAATAATGCCAAAGTAGCCCTTCCCTGAATAACCACTTAAAGAGGAGCTAAAAAAGAAAAATGCCTTATGCTGTACAAGTAGGATCTAGTACTGTTTTTAAACTGCAATCATCCTAGAATCTTTGCATTTCTTTAGGAAGAAACACAAAAATTATTCTATTCCAGTCAAATGCATGTACATAACGGTTTTCAAAAGAAAATATCAACATCACATTATCAACACAAACACAATCCTTTCATAGAACATAAGTTTTGCCATATTTTTAAGAACAGAAACCTGTGTTTCTAGTGGTATCCATCTACGTAACTCACTGTTTTAACACTTGTAAGACTTCCCATTCTAACGTAGCTTTTTTTTCCTTCGACACTTAAGTACAGGTGTGACAAAGTACCTGGCACTTCACAAAAAACATGCTTTCCGCTCTCCAGTTTGATTAAAACAACTAAACAAAATTTGGTAAGAAGAGATAGACTTGGATTGTTCCCATTTAATTTAAAGGAGGTGGAATAATTTAATTTAAAGAACAAAAACCTGAATGTTTTGAGGTTATCAATTTGTCACAAAGCACAAGAAATAGGAGTTTACAGGTGTCATTTTCCTCCCTTTTCTCCTTCTCCTCACATATTTTATCGTATACTTGTTCTTACTTTTTTAAAGATAATAATACAAAAAGACTAAGACTTTAAGGCCTTAGTATATTTTATATAGCACCTCCTGAGAGAACACAACAGTGCTTTTGAGATGAAAAACACTGGAGGACAATTTAAAAGAGTGGTTTCAAACTTCTGAAGGAAAGAACAAGGTTTAAATGGAAGCTAGAACTATATGTAGAAGCTTAAATCATATATATTTTACATCATCTTCTGTAACACTGATAGCATGTTTGTGTAGAACAGTACCTGTGCACAGTCCAGCTTCAAAAGCAGGTCCACCCTCTTTAACTTGTTTAACGAATATGGTATCCATTGGCTCCAGTCTATTTCTTTGTTTTCCTGAGGAAGAAAGAATATTTCTTAAAAGCATTTAATTATACTGCATTACCATGTTTTTACTTTAAGAATTATTTTGAAATGTAATCCTGCCATGTTCATCATTACATTAAATTCTCAAGTTCAATTTGGGGTGAGGGAAGGTAGAGAGACTAGGAGTCCTAAAGACAGCATTTCATTTGGCTACACTAAAGATCTTTTAGGTGTCTGGGGAAAAAAGAAAAGGGAGGGGGGTGGAGAGAGACATGTATCTCAAACTTAAACTTGCGAATATGTCCCAGTAAGTGGTATTTTTCAGGTTCAATTCATAGAATCATAGAATGGTTTGGATTGGAAGGGACCTTTAAAGGTCATCTAGTCCAACCCCCCTGCCATGGGCAGGGACATCTTCAACTAGATCAGGTTGCTCAGAGCCCCATCCAACCTGACCTTGAATGTTTCCAGGGATGGGGCATCTACCACCTCTCTGGGCAACCTCTTCCAGTGTTTCACCACCCTCATTGTAAAAAATTTCTTCCTTATATCTAGTCTGAATCTACCCTCTTTTCGTTTAAAGCCATTCCCCCTTGTCCTGTTGCAACAGGCCCTGCTAAAAAGTTTGCCGCCATCTTTCTTATAAGCCCCCTTTAAGTACTGATAGGCTGCAATAATCTCATCATCTCATTGCTACTTCATCCTCATGCTGATACCTACACTATTCAGTAAGAATTACCCCTTCCCTCTTCTAGATTGCTATCTGGCATAAGATATAAAGCCAGACAAACTGAGTAAGAATTAGTTGTACAAACTGAAAAATAAAATTTTTAAATCTTTCCTTAGAAGAAAAAAACAACATTGATTTATAGTCCTCATGGAACTGTAACACTGATTTTCTAACAGTGTTTTTCAGATGCTCCAAGATGAAGTCTAAAGTTTTCTTGAAGATTTATCAAAATTCAAAAAGCACTGTATAATTCAAAGTAAATTATAATGTCTGCACATGCTGTACATATCCATATATACACAATATAAACATAGAAGTTAATCTACAGTAGTTAGAACTGTAACACTTGTTTCTTCTTGCCTTCTCAGTATACACTTAATTTCTATGCTTCCAGAAAAACAGGTACCTTGTGCTTTTACATGCATGCCACCAAATCTAAGTAATTCTTAGTAGAAGTAGCCACTGCTTCCAAATATCAAGGGGAGGGTGTGTGTGGGTGTGTGTGTAGTAAAAAACAAAAACAAACAAAAAAAACCCCACGAACCCCCCTAAAAAAAAACAAAACAAAAAACCCCACACAAACAAAACCACAACAAAAAAAAACCCTCCACAGTTATACTGCAGTGATGCTGTCCTGAGCTACATCTGTATGTAGCTGAAGTTTACAGCTTCTACACAGCTTCAGTAGTGTAATTTTTATGCCAATGAGCTAAAAAAAAAAAAACCCAACAAAAAACCAAAAAACAAAACCAAAGCCAAACCAAAACAAACAAAAAAAAACCAACCACCCCCCCCAAATCAAACCAAAGAACCACAAACAAAAAAACCCACCCAAAAATAAAATTTGAAGCTTTATTTCCAGTCTGCCAGAAGACTGCACTGAACTTAATTTGTTCTACAGTGTTACTGGTCTCTCCTGACACCCCTACATGGTGCAAAACATGAGCGCTCACAGAACCAGTGACAGAACCTCAAAGGTTACAGCCAGACAAGCTTTATGGTGCCAGTGCCTTAACAGCCTCGGTCCCTCGCAACTCCTATCACCAGTTACGACCCCTGTACCACACTCTCAGCTGCGGAAATACCACCCTTTGGAGGCTACATGATAAGCCAGCCCAGGGAACTGACACGGATTGAAAATAAGCTGGGTCTGGGTTCCAGTTTGCCAGGAAACCCTGGCATAGTGGAGAGGGTGGTATAAACTGCAGAAGAAGCAGGACCAGCAGGAGAGAATAAAGGCATTGCTTAAAACTGGCACTGCTGATAAAAGAAACACTCCTTGAAACTGGAGTATTAGGTTCTAATCACTTCTTCAGTGACTAATCTCTGACTTAGGCACAAATGGCACTGCTTTTGGAAGTACTTTTGCTACAGCTTTAAATATCTCACCCGGCCATGTTTACCAAGTCACAGCATTATTTATTGAATATAAATAAGGTGCCCCCTTTACCCCTTTTTTGGTTCAGTTTCCATATGGGAAAAGCTCATTATTTGAAGAATTTTAATAAATTGCACAAACCCAGACTTCCCTCTGACTCTGTTTCACATTTTCCAAATACAAGTTTTAGCCTAATGCCTTCATTCTGCAGACCCTCAGCGTCCTGCCATTTTACCACAAAACAGTTGAACAAAATGGCTTACTCGTATGGCTCTAAATGGCCTTCTCAAAATAACTCCAGATTGGTAGGCAATAATCAAAAAGTTGATTTGATAGAATCAGATAACTGCTATATACAAAGCAACTGAATTATAAATCAAGAAACTCCAGCTGGCAGCTCAGGCCCCAAATACTTTAGAATTTGATTAGCAGGACACAGCTACAAGACATACAAAATGCTCTTTGTGAACCAAAGCTAGTATCTGTCATTTTTAATCTGCTGATTTAAATAGACGCTGAACACATGATGGGTCTCATCTTTTAAGAGGCAGTAACATTTCAGCAAGTTTAGACAAGCTCCAAGAACAATTTACCCAGATGCCATGAACAAAAGGTTGCTTCAACCACTTAAAAGAGTGAAGTTAGAGCATGACCTTTTATAGGACCACCAAACACCCTTCCCAGTGTTGTCACTTAATCTTTTACTGAAGATATTTACAATCCCAAAAGTGACAATAAAAATAATGGCGCTCATGGCACATTTAATTTATAACACTTAATATCTGATACGCATAACCCAACACCAGGGGCCTACCTCAGCTTCCTTCACAAAACGCTCACCAAAAAATGTTAGTGGCCTACTGCTAGTTTGCTTAACACTCAAATGCTACTTTATGCCTTGTCCATACCCGAACACACAAAGCAAGAGGTCAAGCAGATAAGGTTACTCCCATTCAATATCCAACACAGAATACCTTTAATACACTTCCCACTTCTGAGTTAGAGGGGAAAACTGTATCAATTTATGGAGACCAGAGACTGAAGGCTTCCCTGAACATCTGATTTCTGACCGACCTGTCAGCTACACCAAGAGGCTCTTCAACACTACGGGCACTCACTTCAGGTTTTCACATTTTATGTGTGTCTATTTTATGGACCAATTCACAAAGCTGATTACACATTAAACTTGGTTCTTTGTCCTACATGCGGAAGGAGGTTATATTGAACATTCTTCTTCCTAAAAAAGTGAACCACCACCCYAAAGATAAACGTCAATTTAGGTGCTAAAAATTAGGATGAAAGGTTTAAAATGTTGTTTACATTTGCAGGTTCATTTTACATCTCAGTAATATCCAAATACAAGTAAAGACGAGAAGAAAACCCAGGACTCCCAAGCTTTGGTAGATGAATACATGCTCTTCATTTCTCCTTGGTCTTTTACATACTTGGATACAAACCAAAACTTCTTTTCATCAGTAACATATAAATGAACTTCCTTGAATACATAGCCTCAAAGTGTGTGTTTCTATTTTGAGTTTGCAACTCAAGCAAAGCTAAACAATATTTTCTGACAGTAGGAGCTAACAATACTTTCTTCAGACCAACTGAGGGGGAATAAATCTTGTCGATGTGCACTTAATCATTACAGAAATAAATTCCAAGTACAATGGATAATCTAATAACTTACCCTCATGTCTCAATATTTAACAATCACTACACTTCAATTTAATTGTGCCTAAATCTCCATTGGGTCCTGTCTGCACCCAATCATCAGGCAAAAGCAAGATGCTGTCCAAAATGTGAGCCTAAACTTCCCTCCTTCCAAAGTCCACCATTTAGAGCAGATTATCACAGTGGAACTTTTACAGTAAGTTCTCCAGCTCTGCACTACATAGTGCTAGAGCAAATTCACAATTTTCCTTTCTAATATCGAAAGGCCTAATTTTTTGGAGCATGCCAGCAATTCCTTACAGGGTGATACAGCAAAGAACAGTAAAGCAGCTCACATTACTAGTCTGTCAGACACGTAGCCTTACTGTACCCTTGCCAGGCACAAGTACAAATTGGGAGAGGAGTGGCTAGAGAGCAGCCCCRCAGAAAGGGATCTGGGGGTGCTGGTCGACAGCAGGCTCAGTATGAGCCAGCAGTGTGCCCTGGCAGCCAAGAGGGCAAACTGCATCCTGGGGTGCATCAAACACAGCATAACCAGCCAGTCAAAAGAGGTGATTATCCTGCTGTATTCAGCGTTGGTGTGGCCTCACCTCGAGTACTGTGTGAAGTTCCGGGCCCCACGATTTAAGAAGGATGTGAAGGTGCTCGAATGCATCCAGAGGAGGGCAACAAAGCTGGTGAAAGGGCTGGAAGGAATGTCCTGTAAGGAGCAGCTAAGGACTCTGGGTTTGTCTAGTTTGGAGAAGAGGAGGCTGAGGGGCGACCTCATTGCTCTCCACAGCTTCCTGAGGAGGGGAAGTGGAGAGGGAGGTGCTGAGCTCTTCTCCCTGGTATCCAGTGACAGGATGTGTGGGAATGGTTCAAAGCTGCGTCAGGGGAGGTTTAGACTGGACAACTACCTGAAAGGAGGTTGTAGCGAGGTGGGTATTAGTCTCTTTTCCCAACTAACAAGTGATAGGATGAGAGGAAATAGCCTCAAATTGCACCAGGGGAGGTTTAGATTGGATATTAGGAAAAATTTCTTCACCAAAAGGGTTGTCAAGTGTTGGAACAGACTGCCAAGGGAAGTGGTGGAGTCACTGTCCCTGGAGGTACTTAAAAGACACGTAGATGTGGTGCTTAGGGACATGGTTTAGTGGTGGACTTGGCAGTGTTAGGTTTATGGTTGGACTCAATGACCTTAAAAGTCTTTTCCAACCTAAATGATTCTACGATTAGGAAGCATTTCTTTACAGAGAGGGTGGTCAAACACTGGAACAAGCTTCCTAGAGAGGTGGTTGATGCCCCAAGCCTATGAGTGTTTAAGAGGCATTTGGACTAGATGATCACTGTAGGTCCCTTCCAACTGAAATATTCTATTCTATTGGTCAGTGCTTTTACAGTGCTCATTACTGCATACTACTTTGCCTCCTCCCTCCTCCTCCATACTTTTGTAAACAACTTTATAATTAAGCATTACACTGCAGGCTACCAGCAAATAAGACAATTTCTCCCAAATCTTCAAGTGCAAGTGAAAAACAAGACATGATGCACACAAAGAACAGGCAAAAGTGTGAGCTGCCAGGAACACACTCAGATGTGCAAGGAAGCAGCGCAGATGAAAAGCACAACTTCTGTGAAAAAGAATTTCGTATTTACTTCATTTCTCCAAAAGTGTATTTATAAGCAGAGGTGCAGTATTATGTAAGGGCAATAAAAGAAATAGAAGCGTATAAAGTTGCTAAGTACACAAGTTACCTGACCAGAAACTGAAAAATAGTCCATAAAGGTAAAGTCGTCCTTTCCTTTATCAGTCTTGTAAGCACACAAAAATCTCCAGCATGAGTAAATGGTCACCAGTCAGGATAAATTAAAACTGAATTTATTGTCCAGGCAGTAATTTTAGTAGTTTTACTAACAGAGCGACTAAAATATTCCTTGCAGTGCAACCACTCCCTTAAGTGATGCTATTCAAATGAAAATGTAACTTTAGAGAAGGCAAATTGGTGTCTGAACTTTTACTTCAGAGATTCAGTATCATCAGAAATAAGGAAATAAAAATGAATCACCAAGTGTGATGACTCAAGGCAAAAATTCATTGGCTTAAACAAGGATAGTAAGGCATCAGGTGAGTCTTTATAATGAGGTCCTTAGTCTAAACAACTAAAGTTAAGTAGTCTGAAGAAGCACAAACACCTGTAATCAAATGCAAGACAAATACAGACGAGCAGTTTATTGCAACAAGATTTTTTCTAGCCAACATATACGTTTTTCATAATTGTATGCAAATCTTCTAATTAGTCAGCAATTTTCAACCAAAAAATACTAATTGCTACCTTCAATAACCAGTGAGATCAAAGTAGAATCTACAGAATTGAGAGTAGTATCTTGTTTCAACTGTTGTTCAAATTAATGTCAAATGAAATTAAAGACTTTCTTCATAATACATATTATTTATCATAATTTATGATCTAACCTTTATACTACCTGAATCTATTAGCTGAGACTACAAGTCAATACCACCTTCACAGTCTGATAGGGGAAAGTAAGTTTCCCATTGTAAAGTTACAAGGAAGCTTTCCTGACAAAYGTTTGAGATGCCCGAAGCAGCAGAAGGGAGTACGTTGCACTAGCACATGCCTTCTGATTTGCAAAATAATAAAATTCTAATATGCTCTTGCCCTGATAAAAGGCAATATTAAAAAAAAAATTACTACTTTTAAATAGAGCAGTAGAATTAGGAGTTGTTAACATTTATAATTGACTTACATTTGGGGGGGTGGGGTCACATACAGCAAAACTGCTTCTAACTCCTCTAAACTTGACATAGAAATTAATTTTATCCAGGTGCCAATTCTAGCTTAATCCCCTAAAATACTAGTTTGGGATACAGCTGCTACAAGGAACATAACTAGTATTATATCAAATGCTGTAACCTTGAATTAGTTTTTAAGCTACTCTTTGCAGACCAAACGGTATTACTATACTGCTCTGTGATTCATCCGGAAAACAAAACGACATGGCAGAAGTTATATTATCAAATCTACCAACACACTACAAGATAGCAACCAGCACATCACTTCTCTGTAGTCATTAACTTTCTGATATAAAACAGTCAGATAGAAACAGCTGAGTCATAAAGACTACACAAAGGACACCTCTCTGACAAAGAACCTTTACATTTTGAAGAGGGAAAAAAAAAACAACMACCAAAAGAAACAAAACAAAACCCACACCAAAGCACTATTGCTGACATAGCTCTTCCTTTCTTTTTGACCTGCAGAGTACAAACCTGCAAGTGTTTCGGGACACAGTATAATACATACTTTCTTACAAAGTCTCTCCTAAGAATCCGCTGCTTAAAAACATGCCATTTCTCCCCCTTCCTAGAGGGAAAAAAAAAAAAAAAAAAAAAAAAAACCCAACCACCAACAACCAAAAAAACCCACTTTTGCTCAGGGCAGCTGAACCATACTTAGAAATCCTCATAACACAGGAACTGAATAAAGGCTACAGAGTTTTGTTAACCTTATGCAGAGTAGTTTTACTCCTGGCCCTGTGCTCAGCAGACAGCAAGGGTGACTTTCATTTGTATACTCAAGAATCACCAGCCCCATGAAACACCTCAAATTATTAAATTAAGACAGGCTCTTATGTACATCCTTCTCTGACTCAAGAGGGAGGAACATTCCTCTTGAACATGAAGATCTACAAGTACGTTTTTGGATATCCAAGGCGTTTGCCCTCCATTGGTTCAACAATGCTGAGTGGCACTGATTCTTGGGACGCCTTTCAGGCAAAGGGAGGAGAAATATGCACAGCTACAATAGGACAAATGCTTCTAAATTATCACTGAATCAAAAACCTGCTAATCATTTCCCAAGCTACTCAAAAAGAGATTGCTGTAAGTATAGCAGAACTTAYATTTGTTAACAGAGATTTCATTTAATTAAATATAAATCACAAAACTATCAGGATTACATTTAACTGAGAGAGTCCAACTAAAGACAATTCTAGATTTTATAATCTGCAAACTGAATTTCATACATAGTAAGCATTTCTCCACTAGCAATCCATTGCAGAAAAGGAGCCCAAAGGTCCCAGCCCAGCCCCAACAGAGCTTATTTCACCGTCAAGCAAAAATTAACTCAACTAAAAAAACACTAAGCAAAATACAGTGCCAAGGATGAGCCTCTAAAAGAGGATGATAACAAGTAAAACAGCGCTTCTGAGTCATTTAGCAGAGAAACACCTGGCATTCAACTCTCTGATACAGGAAAAATACAGTCCGTTATTACTGAAAGCACCTCTGGCATTTTGATGAACTCAAAGATGGTATTTCTTCTTTTGCTTACTCTTCTTTTAAACCGTTTGACTAATACAACCTCAACTCTATCTTCATGGAGGGGGGGGGGGGGGGGAGAAGGAGAGGAAATAATCTGGCATTGTTATGGAAAACATATAACACAATTTCAACTTAAATACAAACTCTCCAGAACTGTGTTTTGCCATTGCATTATTTGCCAATATTATGACAATTTTTTTCAGTTCTCTCAAATCTAAAGTGAAACCTTTTCAAGTTTAAAATTTAACCTATGATTAAACAGTCTAGAGGATTTACTTTAGTTTTTAGATAAGTATAGAGCCATTCAGTTTATATCTGTTGTAGTGAACCTACAGACTCTCCTCTAAATCCATGGAAATTACACTTACACAGCTCCTAGCATTTTTATTAAAAGTCAAAGATGATTTGAACTCAATAGTAGTCACTGAGAAACATTACAGATGTGACAAGTTGGAAGGCCACTCTGCTGGACATTCTGGATGTTCTTTAAGGGAACAAGGAATCATCAGGCTCTGGTCTCAGTGGAAAATGAAACGAGTCCTCTTTTAGCATTCTTTAGCATTCTCAACATTTAGTGTTAAAAATACAGTTGGATTAAAAATCCACAAAAAAGGACAACTTACTGTGGCACTATGCTAAAGCATTAGTGTTATATACCTCTTGCCTCTTACTCCTATTCCACTATTATATACCTTAGACCATATCATCCCAATAATCTATGACCTTTCCAAATATACCAAATTTTCCAAATACTCTCACAACTGGAATGCTGCAATGGATGGCTATAAGCTCTTCAGAAGAGACAGGCGAGGAAGGAGAGGCGGTGGGGTGGCTCTGTATGTCAGGGAGTGCTTCGACTGTCTAGAGCTTAACGACTGTGGTGATGACAAGGTCGAGTGCTTATGGGTAAGGATGAGGGGGAAGGCCAACAAGGCAGATATATCCTGCTGGGAGTCTGTTAC
>JAYKAV010000955.1:1139114-1175015 GCA_035582835.1 Phoebastria nigripes | reverse complement strand
CCATCCCTGGAAGTATTTAAAAGACGTGTAGATGAGGCGCTTAGGGACATGGTTTAGTGGGCATGGTGGTGTTGGGTTGACGGTTGGACTTGATGATCTTAGAGGTCTTTTCCAACCTTTATGATTCTATGATTTGCTTTCACATTCATTCTCTTGTTCCTTATCTACCTTGTTCCCATCATCACAGGTACAATTAGTTTATTTCATAACAGACTGAGCTGATAGATGATGATGTTAGAAAACATGGGATTAAATTAAATCCCGGGAACCACATTACAGAAATCAACAGTCTGTTTAAAGAAACAAAACATCAAAAACTTGAGGCATTATGTAAGCGGCAATAAGGAATAAAAAGCTTTTCCTGCATTTTTTTCACCCTTCCCCCAAAGGCTCTACAACATCAAACCAGACTTGCAGAGCTGAAGGAGCTCAGGTAATAAACTGGAACTATTTAGCTTAGACAATTGCAGGGTAGAAACTTTAATCCATAGTTAGGCACATAAAAAAAATAGCTGGTGATCACAATTTAACAATCTAGAAATCTCAGTAAAAACAGATGTCTAAAGTCTCATTAGAAAGCACACGCTCAGCCTCTACAGAAAAGGACACTGAACAATATACCTAACTCGCCTTTCATTTTTATGGGAAGATAAGCTGCTAGTTGCTATAGATACCTCTACATAGAAATAGGAGATAAAATAGGAAAGTGAGAACATCATATTAAAAAAATATGATACTGGATTATAAGGATACTAGATTTCCAGGCACTGTAATTAAACATAAAACACGTTAGTTCTCATATTAAAGATGAAATTCCTTTCAGACCATTTCTATATGCTTATCACTGTTCATTTTAATCATGATCCACAAGCCAAACATTTTTGAAGAAAAACGTGTTTTAGGACAAGATACAAGAAACGACCAACCCATCTAATATGTACTAAACTTGTATTTTGCCAGCTACAGCTTCAAGGAGTCTTTGAAGGACAACAACATATTCACCATATTAAGTGCACAATTAAATGGCATGGAGACAACATGGCAACGGAGATCATTTTCTCCAGCACCACTTACCACACGTTGACAGTGCAAGTTTTTAATATAAAATATTATTATTTTTAATAGGTATAGGTATTTTTCAGCTTGTCTCCAAATATTCCTACAATGCTCTCCAGGGAGACTTCTGCCTGTGAGATACCTCTTAAATAAAATTTTGAAATAGGGCAACTCCAGAAAACAGGAAGTATACTGACTGTATACCATCCTCAAAACACATGAAAGAAATACTCCAAGTTAATACAGGCTGGTCAGTATAACAGAAATTCTCAAGAAAACAGTAGAAGCCGATACAAGTTTCCAGTCAGTGACCAAGGAATCCATTGAGAAAGATCTGCATCTTCTGATGAAGTGCACCTGTTAGAAAAGCATTTTAATAGCTTAGCTTAAGGTCACAACCTGGAGCAGTAAAAGTAGGAAAGAACAGAAATGTTTCAAGTAATAACTACAAAATATTTATGGTAAATCTGCTGTGATGCCCTTCCAGCACATAACAGGGTGCTAAAGTCCCCCATAAGGGCCAGGACCTGCACATGTGAGGCTTCCACCAGTTGTCTGAAGAAGGCCTCATCTACTTCTTCCCTGATCAGGCAGTCTATAGCAGACACTCACCAAAACATGGATCTGCCTGCAAATCCTGACCATAAACTCTAAGCTGGCTCCCCATCCATCCCAAGTCAGAGCTCCAAGCATCCCTGCTGCTCTCTCACAACTTGACAACAAAGGCAACTTGACCTCTGTGCTCTCCCAACCTGTCCTTCCCAAAGTGCCTGTACCCATCCACCGCAGCACTCTAGCCCACTCCTGTGAGCTATCCCACCACATCTCTGTGACCCCAATGGGATTGTAGCCCTGCAACTGCATGCAGGCCTCCACTTCCTCCTGCTTGTTCCCCATGCTGCATGCGTGAGCGCACAGGGGCTTCAGAGAGGCCCCCAAAAAAGGCATGAGAGCTCTCCCCACCATACTGTCCCACAGGCATTCCCTTACTTATGTGCATACACTTGAGGTGGTCCCCTTCTGTCCCAACTGTTGACCATGAGGTGTCTCCTGTCCACAGCATCCTAACCCCTTTGCTTGACAACCCGATCCACCACTTCCTCACCTGCTTTTTGGCCATCATCTCCCTCCTATCATTCTTAGGTTAGAGCTCTCCTAGACAAATTTGCATTACCTTTTATTCTAAATGCTTTGAATTCTTACTGCTTGCCAAAAGCAAGATTAATGCAAGCCAGAAGCATGATCAAAATATATACTAAAAAAGTTGCACTAAAATTCTAAACCAGAACATAAAACAATATAAAAATACTTCTTTCACTATTAGAATACATCAAACCTAGTACATGCTTTCGTCTTCTGCCCTCTAGACTTAATTAGGTACTCAGCTCCTTTGAAAAAAATATTCAAGTGCTTTCAATAAAAGGCAATAGTAATAGAGATGCTTTACTCTACACTCACCTACTCAAATCTGTAAATGCTGAACCCAACAAAAATCAACTTTTAAAGGTAAGTTTAACCTGTGAAAAGGGCAAAACAGAGAGTGCAGGTAAACAGAAATCCTCACTCAAAATCAATACCAAAAAAAAAAAAAGACAATTTTGCACTGGCACACACTACTTCATAAAAATGAAAAACTTGAATCCCCTTAGCTTAGTCTTTGAGAGAGGAAAGCTCAAGTGAATTAAGTGAATTATCACCTACAGACTTCAAAAGAAAAATGATTATCATTAAGATGTTTTCATTTTTAATTAAGGCAGAGCTTCACAGAGGCAAGTTTTCCAATTAAATTTGAAGGAAAATACATGACATTTGCCACTAGATGGCTCCTCTGTACGACACACAACGCACTGCACCCTGCCCAGCAACATGCTCTTCCTCAAGCTGTTGAAGCAACTGGTGCTTCAGCAGCAAGGGACCCCCAACAGCCAGCAGCCAAACACACAGCTTCTTGCCGCTCCAAAGCAGCTCAGCCTAATTTTCCAATGTTAATTACTTTACGAATCCTTGTGATAATCCTTCACAGAATTTCTGGCATACCTGCTTTTGCTAAATTAACATGATGTTTGTGAACATCAAAAACGAGATACACTTTTCCTGATTTTCTCCTCACAAGCTACCTATTCACCTCATTTGGAAACAGGAACAACTTGTAGCAATGTAAATAAACCATTTCATATCCCCCTCGCCTCCCAAGATCACACTAAATGCTGGAAAAAAATGTCTTAGACACTTTGTCCCATTTTGTTATTTTTAAAGGTTAATACACAAAACTGGCAGGTTAAGTTCTACTGACATCTACATCCTCCACCTCACAGTCATCTCTTCTTCTCTTTCCAGAAGGAGCACAAGTCCAACCTTCTTCCCTGCTAATGAGAACATTGTTATCTTTCCCAAGCACTTTGTGCCCTTTGATCTGTATTTCAAGGCATACAACGTACTACATTGCTATAAATAAGCAATAGTTGAGCTATGATTCATAGTTTAAGTAGCTACACAAAAATTTCCAGAAAGTAATCTTGCTCCCCCCTGCACAGGTCTCGTAGTGAATCAAACAGATGTTTGTTTACTGCTGTTCCTCTACTGAAAAATAGATCTCAGATAACATTTTAGATAAACAGACCCACATTTGCATCTTTAGCTGATCCAGTTCTCCCTATGACAAGAAGAATACTGTAGAACTTCTTTCTCTAGACCACAAGTGGTATCTTCCATGCTGGTTTGGCACAGAGGATTGACTCCTTTCTCTTCCTAAAGGAATTTGCCTTTTCTTTTTGTATGCCAAAATGGATAAAGGAGGTCGCAAGTTTGGGGGGGTGGATGTGGGTGATGAGGAATAGGAAGAAAGTGACTCTTCACTGTTTAACAAGCAGGTGACAACAGCTGAATAAGACTAGGAGGACGAAATGGATGAATTCATCTGCTTCAAAGAGAAAAGTAAGAAAGTTCAAGTAAATTTATATTTCCCAGAATGCTTCTAATATATCGCAGTTACACAAAAAACCTGAAACAAAAGTTCAGACATGTTCTCTGTCTTCCAACTAAATAAGATTTTTAAAAGTACATTGAAACCAGGTACCATTCTCTGCTATAGTGTAAAGCAGATTGTAACCCACCAGTAAAACAAGCATCCACCCTATGCTGCCTCTGAGCAAAGGTACCCACCTCTGAACAGGTCTGTCCTTAACGAGTTGCACTGCAGTGCCCAATGAAGCACAAACTGAAGCCCTGCACATTACATTCGCAATGCAGCTAATCCCACCTCCTCTGCGTACTTTACCATCATGACAGACYGGGAAAAAAAGGAAGCGGGATTGAGCCCTCAACCTGAAA
Source organism: Phoebastria nigripes (assembly GCA_035582835.1). Classification (NCBI taxonomy): domain Eukaryota; kingdom Metazoa; phylum Chordata; class Aves; order Procellariiformes; family Diomedeidae; genus Phoebastria; species Phoebastria nigripes. The sequence continues at coordinate 1,170,629 of JAYKAV010000955.1, read as the reverse complement.
ACCCAATTTCCTTACCTAAATCAACACATTTTTCACCCTTCCAAGGAAACAATAAGATATCAGCAAAAAGAGGAGCGTGGATGAGAAAATAGCTAAATACCAAAGAGAAATTTAAATTAACTGGGACTGAGATGTAGCACCAATTAATAAAAAATAAGTTAATTGGTGAATTAAGAAAGAGAGCAGACACAGGCAATGCAAGGGAGAAAGCTAGGAAAATGGAGGGGAACTAACAGGCATAACCTAGAAATAAGTGATTTTTCCACCCCTCCTAAATCAAGTGCGAGAATTTTATTCACACATCTTAGCCAACACCACTGAAGCATGTTTCATGGATCTCTTAAAATGTACATGAGAATACCAAAACTGATGAAATAAGTTAGATTGGTACTATTAAATACTGAAGAAAGTATCATGAAGCTAGTAGGAATAACCTTTTTTATCTTCTGTTTTTAAAACAGTTGTATACCACTTTTGTGGATAATTTTTACCATCACTACCAACACTAGGTTTATATACTTATGTGTTGCTTTTATTAGAGTAACAAAATTCAAATTTCATACTGGCTGCTGTTAGACATGCTGTACAACACTGGTTTTTAAATGCATGTATATAAACATATCCATGAGACTCAAACCCTTTATAGTGGTACTTTGCACAGATAACTGTGGGTCTTACATGCAGATCAAATTAAGACAGTGTGAAACACTGGCACTAAAAAGGTAACAGCTGGTTTCTTGTCTTGTCATATATATGACAAGGTGATATACACAGCACAGAAGTGATACAGCACATATTTTAATTAACTGTGCTGAAGAGAAATGTTCAACATATTGGATCTGTGAAAAGAATAAAACAAAGACATACCTTGTCTATTCCCATTCTCTTCATCCTAAGGAAAAAGAAAGAGTACATATTAAAAATTCAATAAATGGAAAAAAATGCATAGGCATTTATTAAGCTATGAAGACTTGGAAGTGAACTTGTAAGATTAAGTCTGCATTCTGGTATCTCGTACTTTTTCACAAATATTCAACTTTACAGAATTAAGGCTTTCATTCTGAGAATGTAGTGTAATACCTGTTTTTAAAAAAAAAAAACAACTAAGCACAGTTCCATGAAACATCCCCACAGAAACAACATGAACAGCATTATCTGAAAACAAATAATAGTTGTTGTACCAAAACCCCCGAAACACTGCCATGAAGCCTAATACTGCACTGTGTGTTGTTGCAAGCGTGTTTCCACCCTGAAAGCCAGGCAGGAGAGGTTATACTTTAATCACCTAAGGATTCAAAGCTAAATAATATGCAAGAGATACAAAATATTTTGTAAGTAAGCTCTGAATATGCTTCCTGAAATTTGAAATACCAAGTTTGTTTTGCCTTCAGTACTACTGCCTAGAGAAAAATATCTACCCCAAACACTATTTAGTAACAACCTCGAAGATTCTCCTTCTGCTCATTGTGCTATATATACACAATCATAACTAACAAGTATCACTGACAGTCCTAAGAAAGAAAGAAAGAAAGAAAGAAAGAAAGAAAGATCACACAACTGGAATGTACTGAGGGAGAATGGCATGCTTAAAATCGAAAATGATTACTTAGGTTACTTTCTTGTCAATATTTTAATATGAATGAAAGGCTTTTGAAAGATCATGGCTAATCTCTTCCACAAAATTCTACCATTTGAAAAGCACAATTGTTTAAATATGGAAATACGTGCTTTCTTTCTGAACTGTAACTTTATGGAGTAATAAACTTTCAACGTAAATACAATTTCTTAGACTAATAGGTACTATTTGGGAAGTATTTCTAACAATTCACCTCAGCTAATTAAAACAGCTTTGTCCTGAAGGAAAGGAGGAGCAAGGAGATGATCACAGAAATAATTTTCACCTGTATATTCCCTACTTTTAAATGGATTAATTCCAAATTTCTAGGTCTTCTGCATTTAAAGTCAAATCACTATCTTTTTCATAATAAATATTTTCAAAGCAATTGCACACTGATCTGAGCAAACTATTCAAGAGAGGAAGACTTGAAGAAAGAGAGGGAGTAAGACCTGGATATGAACACTATATAATGATGAGGATGAGACAAGTCTCTCCTAGGTGCAATATGTTTGTTGTGAGACATACAAGAGTTCTGCTGGAGCTTTGTAAGATACTACAGAAAGATAACTTTAAGGAAGGAAAAAAAAACAACAGAAGAAAGCCCAAAAAAACAAAACACTGAGTTAACAGCTATCTGGTACTCATTCTACTTTTAAAAAGCCACGATAATTATTATTACCACCTAAACTCTGAGAGCAGCAAACAGTATACCCTTCAGCTGGACAATCCTGTCTGCTCTGTACTTTGGCAAAAATACCACAGTAGTAGACAAGTACTGTTAAAACTTATCATTATATCTCTTGAAGCCCTGTACCAGCCAGTTGGTTTTGAACTACGATCACCCAAAAGAACAGCAGCAAAAAATTAGACAAGGCTAATGTCTGCACGTCTCTACTTTCCACCCAATCTGTCAAGTGAAAAAACGTCTTTAGGACTTTGAATATTAGAGCTCATAGTCTGGAAAACGTGGGTCACACGTGGGGGAGGCTACCTGGTTTGATGCTATAAAACAAAAAAATTATGGAAGTGAAAAGTTAGCTAATATAGAATTGCTATCATTTATGAAATACTGCAGTGGGTTTGTCAGTTTGTCACTGGGTATGCAAAGCTCTGTTATAAAAGACAGCTGCAAAACATTAGTTTTTCATGGTATCAAGCCAATAAGCTCAGGCCTTTAAAAATGGAATGCTTTATAACGCAAATGTTTTGGAATTAGCTTTCCCTCCTACATTTACCTCTTACACATTGCAAGATGTTAGTATATGCTGCTTCCATACCTAAAGAGAAGGTTTTATCACTTGCTTCTCAGACTGACTGAATTCGGAGAACAAACTTCACATGCAAAAAAACCATGTTGCTGACTAACAAATCCTAATAAACATCTGATGTTAAAAGCATGTTAACGTAGGCTTTTTGCAATGCTAGCTTAAGAAATCTTCCACACACTCACTATTCGCTTTCTTAAGGGAAAGGAGGCATGGGAAGCACGAAGGATACATAATGGGTTATTCCTGAATGTGCAGCTATTCCGTTTGCTGTGTGGCCCCACACAAACACAGCCAAGTACTTTTGCCAAAATGAAATGTGTTAAATCGCAATCTCAGGTTCCAAGACCATCTTTCACACCATCCTTCACACAGGGCTGTCCCTCCCAACAGACCTACCAAACACCACTTTCTTCCATAACCTTTCTCTATCATAATGCTTATAAATTAGTTAATTAATAACAATTACAATAAGAAAGAGTCCCTTGATTTGTAGTTAATTAGCTGTTTTGTGCAGGAACCATGAAAAGATACTAGAACTCAGCACAATATCCTGAATTTGACCTAGATCTGCAGTACTATGTACACACTGAATGTTAAATGAAATAAATTAAATATAATATAAAAATACAATATATGTAATGTAATAAAAATATAAATAATATAAATTAAATATAAAATACTAGTATTCATTATTAAAATATGCAGAGATACTTCCCTGAATTAATTATAACCAATCATATTCAATCATTTCAACAACAGCAAGTAAGGCCTGTTTTCCAGTCCGATGTAAATGTAAACGGAGAAAACAAAGCTTTATGGATGCCCCTCATACGCAGTTATGCGGGTCACTGTCACCTTGTCACTAAGGTATCTGGTTTTATTCTTGCAACTCACCCTGCTTATTCAGGTGTTACATGTATATCTCGGGTGGCCCATAGTGCCAGTTGGAGCACTGCTCTAGCAATCTCACCAGGAATTGTAGTTTCACATTGATGACAGTGGAAGTCTATGAAAGGCAGACATCAGCTTTGTACACATAAGGCTAGAAATATCTGCAACTAGAGTTTACCCTCACCAAATGCTAAGTCTCTTGGTTAACACGACTCCACCTGTTTTACTCAGGTTTTGAACAGTTCTTTCTTTTCAGAAAAAATCAGTAGCATCATTAAAAATAAAATGAAAGTTTAGCACTGGTGGGTCTTTCTGATCAGCACTGAAACAAAAGAAATCCTTGTTGAAGTTCTGCAACATTTAGAGACATCCAGGAGATGGACCAGATAGCTAGAATTTGATGTGCTTGATGGTAAGCTGGACTTGGCTTCTGCACAAAAGTGACCCTCATTCTGTTAAACTGGTGCTCTGCACTTCTGAGTAACAGGAGGAGAAGCCTCACAGCTCTCTCCTTATTGAATAGCAAGGGTAAGGTGTCCCTCCAGTCTGTGAAATATTAAGGGAAGGTGTCACACACACACTCCCCACCCCCCCCCCAAAAAAAAAAAAAAAAAAAATCACCTGAAGAACTGAAGGCAGGTACTATTAGGTGTTAACACATTAAAAGACAAGTGTGTTTTGGGACTCCCAGTCAGCCAGAGCTTTAAGGCATATCTGCCTAGACCTCTTCCTTGTAGTAAGCTCCCCAGGACAACTAAAAAAAGGCTTTTCAACTGAACATAGGTTTTATTAAGACTAACAACTAGAACACTGAACTTCTTAAAATTTAAATAAAAACCCAACACCTCAAATGCACCCAGGCAGAGAACAGAGTATTAAAGATTTTTGTAAAATAACGCCCACTCTTCTCCACTCAATACATCCTTTGGGGTTGAGTTCTTTGCTTCCAAGAAAATTCACCTGAGTCACTTTCCAAGTTGCAGCCTTCTCTGGCTTGTAGGAAGGTTTTCCTTCCATTCCCAAGTAATATCCAGCTGTGGTGTGACTTTTACCACATCCTGCAGTCTAGTAGCATTATGCTCTCTGTCCTAGAGATGCCCACTGTTCCCCGCATGCGAGGAGCCTTGTCCTCTTCTCTCCAGATTATTCCACCTGACCTGCCAACAGCTTTTCAAACACAAACTGCAAGCAACAGGAGCAGAACTTTTAATGGAGAAATTTTCACTAGATATTTCTGAATTGGAACCAAGAATGGGTATTTAAAAAAAAAAAAAAAAAAAATCCACAAAGAATTTGGAAAGACTGTTTGAAGGAAAGCTCTTTTAGATTTTTTTCTCTCTTTACTGCCTCTACCAGTTTATGTCAACTTGCAGTAAGATTTAGATCTTGAAATCTCTAGGTAGGCAAGCAATCTCTTGCAAGAGATTGCTTGCCTACCTTGAAAGCAATCAAAGGAGCTAGAATGCAAAGCCTTCACTGGGGTAAAAAAGACCTCTGCACTGATCTAGAGGGAAAGTGACAGCATCAGGTTGACACTTGTGATAACAAAAGGATTGTGGCTCTGAGAAACTAGTAGAGGATTGAGTAACTCTGGCTGTTACGTCAATGGCATCTTAACTTCCAGCTGTAAACTCTATCTTACATCAGAGGTAACTGCGTGCATTCTCAGGTGTGAAGAAGGGACAAAGCTACTGCAAGATTTCAGACAGTCAGAAAACCAAATCAGTTACCATTATTATACTACCTCTAAGGTGTGCAAAACAAAACATCTCCTCCTTCCGAGGCCCTTACAATTTTCATCAATGAGGAAAGAGAGAGGAATGATACTTGAGCTTAGAATCAATGACAGAGACTGTAATTAGCTGGTAACCAATACGATCTTTGGTCAAATAAGAATGTTAGAGAAATCAGATTTGCCTCACATTAGGATCAGGCTGACAATAGGTGAATTTCATTCTTTAGTAGCATAACTTAGGTACATAGACTTCCATAAAAGCCACCTTATGAAGACCCAGGAGTAATAATTTTGAAGATCTGTTCTTTTTTTTCCTACCACCTCATGGACATTAAAAGGAATAAAAGAGAATATAACATTTCAGGTTAATTTACAGAAGTATTGACCAGGGCTCTGTCCAAATGAACCTTATCATCTTTAGACGTAACTGAATCCCTGCATAAAGGTATTACAACTATCCAAAAATCTCATTATTTCCTTTTCAAAAAACAGACAGAAATGGGAATGAATTAACCAGATTCTGACATATCAAAGAAGAAACAAACAAAGGTACTAAGAGCTCTCTTGCAGAAAAAAGAGGGAGGTAGAACTTCAAGACACGTCTTGAGATTTACAGGTATCAGGCTCACTACGTACTGCTTGGGTCTCTCAGAAACCATCAGATGTGAATGAGAGGGGAAGGGCTAACATTTCTTTTTGTATTACTTGCCCTTCCTTGTGCCCGTGTCCTTCTGCATGTGAAAAAGATACCATCCTCCTCAGAGAAATCTAGTGATACATTCACGAAGAAACCTATCCAGTCACTTCTTAGTTAAGGAGATTCATCCTGTTCATGCTGTTTATATTTTCACCCTCAACATGAATAGGGGTTGTTGTTGGGAGATGCTAACAAGTGCACGTAATTTGTTCTGCTCAGCTAAGGCTTCCCCACCCCCTCCTTCCTCTGTTCCACATTGGAATTCAACCAGATATTGCTCTTGGCTGACTCTCTATAACCTGTGTTGAGGGACAGAAATGTTGGGATCACCTGATACTGCTAATAGTCTCGCTTCCAGTTAGCTTCAGTGACTCCTTGTCAAGGGAAAAAAATTTGGGCACTCAAGGGCAGGCTGAATAGCTGAAGTTAACTGGAAAAATGTGCCAACTTTCTCCTGCAAAGCTTTTTCTGCTTCAGAAGAAATCTTATAGCCACCTACGCCAGGCAAAAAAGACAACTTTAACCGAAGACTCCTGCAGAGACACGAGTCAGCTATCTGGAAAGAGCGTGAAGCTTCAATACCCATTCCCCATCTTTATAAGGATCTATTCTTCTGCCTAACTGGAAAAGCAAAAGCAAAAACAAGAGGTGGCATGGATTAGGAGAACTTGCATACTTGATGACTTTAAAATGAGCAAATGTTATTTGAACTCACTAGGAAAAACCCCCTCTCAATATTCCGATTTCTATCACTATTAAATGGACTTTTCTCAACACCAGGTACTACAGCAACTTTCAAAAGGTTCAGTCACATAGAAGAATACATACACCCTTTGAGCAATGCAGACCAATTAGCTACTTAACATTTAGAACTACTTGTTTTAACTTAAAATATTTTACAGTTTTTTATTTAAGAAAGTTGTCCTTTAATGTAGGCCTGGATATATTTCTCTCTTGACTAACAGGGAATTGCAGATTGTTGTTCTTTTCAGCAGAAAGAACACAATATAGAAACACAACCTATCTTTCTAACATACATTAATTTTAGGATACTCAGTTAGAAACTACGGTAAACTAATGTTTTTCCAGGCTATTCTCTTCGTACAATGGTATGACAAATTTCAATGGGGGGGGGGGGGGAACCAAACAAAAAAACCCCAACAACAAAAAAAAAGAAAAAAACCAAGCCTCCCACCCTTGAAGTCTACACTTTAAAAGGTGTACAGACTAATCACACAGGCTTTGGGTAAAAAAATTCTGTACAGAGAAATATTTCCATATTCTGCAATAACCACTGGTCTTACCCATAGTAACAAATATTTTTAACTTGGGTGAGCTCATACCTAGTCAATTCCATTTTCTTGCAACAGATCAGTGCATGGTTATCAAACGATGCAGTAAGTGAGCCCACCCACCTTACACACGAGGGATCTTTCATCTGTGTAAGACACATCTATACGTACATTTATTTTCAAGCAAGCTGGATTTTTGACCCCAAAAAGTATATAAAGCTATACATAAGTGCTTCATTATTAATTTCACTTACTTTAAAAGAAAACTGAACTGCAGATTCTGGAGGGTAAACTATGAAGTGTCTTAAGGTGAAGCCAAAACCCTGAGATGTCCTCCTTAGCACGACAGTTTTGGGACCAGGCCAAGAAAAAGTTTCTTCTTCCTCCGATGGTGATATAGCTTCACTCTGCTCTTTTCCATCTTTATTTTTTGATGCCTAAAATAAAAAAGACACACACAGAAGTCATAATTTGGATAATTTAAAAAAACAAAAACAAAACTCACCAACACACAAAAACCAAACCAAACCACCAAACAACACACCCAAACAAACATTACTGTGCACTTGAAAATATAATTTCTCCCCCATAACCAAAATAACTTGATGATCACTAATATTTTCAAAAGAAACGTGTATTGTAAAGCAGCATCCCTTACAGCATTACACCTCTGGTCATATCACATACAGAATTACTCTTAAATTTTAAATGAAGCTAGATATTAAGAAAGTCAACGTACAACAGTGAAAGGCTCAAATGAACCACAAGGAATGTGTACAGCTTGCATCTTTTATTTGCTTTCTACTTTACTTAGATACAAACATGTGCCTTCTGGGACCCCATTTCTGGGTGGCACATAGCTCACACACGTACGTACAAAACCAACTCCTCTCTTCCTCACTTATAATGCAGGCATGGTTTTCTCTACTAGTATCTCCTCACTTAAAACAAGTAAAACAGAATAGAAGAACATATGCAATTGGTTAGGCTTCTTCAGCAAGACACACTTTTCCTCTAGTTCTATCTTTTGACTTCACCTTTGTTTTTTCCACCCTTAGCTATTTTCTCTGAACATTTCAGTATGCAAATTCTAAATACACAAGTAAAAAGGTCTAGTTTCCTTTTACAGTCCTACTGCAATCCCTCCTCTCATGCAGAAATAAAACATCTTGGTTTTTTGTCTTAAAGGTAATTTTATATGCCTATGACTCAAGAAACATTATTATAAAAATATTTATCTTCTCAGCCTTATATGAAATCTTCCATTTCAATTTTCAAAGTGAGTATCACACATTTCAAATCAAAGGCAAAAGACGTACAAAGAAAGCATGCAAAACCCTATGACCCTCCTCTAAATATTCTAGTTCAACGATGCGTGAAACAAATTTAGATACCAGAGCCTATAGCCTATTCAAAGGGTATTCAAACAGAAATAATAGTCTTCTTGTCCTTCTGTAGCTCTGCTGCTGTGGCTCAGCAACTGGCTGATACGTGTCAGAATTTACTGCTTGGTTTTCTTCCTGGGCTGCTCCAAAATAATCCCTTTGGATTCAGCCTTACAGCTGGGATCTCAAACTGCAGTGCTTATCAGCAAGGTGGGCCCAGCCAACTCCACTCAACATCTACAGAGAAGACAAAGCATTTCCACTCTAACCACAATGATTGCAACACATATTACTGTAAAGAAAATGTTGCAGCTGCTTGGTGAGATAGTTAACCCACCAGAACAACATTCTGCAGTCAGGTATGTAAAACATGACACACTTCTACACAGATGCTACGGTTTGTCCTCGGAAACCCACATCTTGGTACATCCAACAGGGAGGACAAGGAAATACTAGCCAGTGCTTCAAAGACCAGCCTCCCTACCTTCAACAAGGAAAAACATACAAATGTAGAAGGGTCTTGGTGCTACAGCCAAGACAAGAAATGGAGCCACTTCTGGAACCAGAAAACGCAGAGAATCCAGAGCAGCCCGACAGGACTCTGCTCCTCTGAAAAGCCTGGAAGGATTATCAGCAGATTTTGGAAAGAACAACAATAAATATCAAGGACTCGATCTCAGCCTAGTCTGTCCTCATCTATCATCTTCATTCACATTTTAAAGTGTTAGTGCGAAACCGAAAAGACTGTGCAATTAGATGACTAATGACTGAAAAATTAGCGAGGACTGTGGAACTGCCAAGGTGAGCGGCTTTAGTTTAAAGTTCAAGCAATACAAAGATCAAGTTAAAAGTTACATAATCCTTTAGCCTAGGGATAGGGTTTGTTATTGAGGTGTTCCCCACCAAACTGTTAAGCTTCTGAACATGACAGCATTTTTTCAGTTCTGCACAAATAAATGTCCCTTCTCAGTCTTTCAACCTCATGACATGAGCAGAAACCAGAGCCAGTAAGAACATTTTGATCCTAGTAAATTGGCAAAAGAAATAGCTCCTAATAAAAAAATATCACTGGCCTCTAAAAAATGACAGTGATTTCTTCCATTAAGTGATGGGCAGCAATCCATCTATTTAACATTCTCCTGCAATCTTTTGTTTCTCCACTCAAATTTTTATAGGCAACACTTAATGCAGAATTTTTGAACAATTGTAAACAACTGCAGGTATCACACAAGGTCAAAAAAATTTAATAAGCAAATACCTATCATTATGGATAGGTAAACAGTAAGCTTAAATGTAGGAGACTACTTGCATCTTTTTTCTGACAAAAACCTCCCTAATTAGCCTAAAGGTAATTCTAGTATGTATAACAACTGATCACTGAGGTTTACCTATAGAAATACTGTAACCCGAGTTCAAAATACAGCCATACAGAGAACTTCACCAGGTCTGAGAAATGGGAGAAGCAGCATTTGATTGTAGTGAGAAGACAACATCTAATCTCCTTGTAATTTCACGTAAACTTTTAGCATTCATGGGAATTGCTGAACTAATAGCTATTCATAAACAATGGTACTCCCCAGTCAAATCATTATTTCTTGAAAGAGCCTGCCAGAAGTGGAAGGTTGTCTTCATGCCATCCTTGGACCTGCTGCGAGGTCTGCCAACAGGGCAACAGAAGCAGCCAATATTAATAATAAATGTGAGACATGTTCAGTAACAGCAAGTTTCAGCCACCACTATGAACAAGAATCTTAATTATAAAGAAAAGAGAGTCAACATCTGTTGAGTCACCCTCTGATATGTCCAACCACATCACACCCAACAGAATATCCCTTGCCAGAGAAGGCTTTAAAAAGGAACAAGAAAAGTTTTTTGAAAACACAAACAAAACAAGGACGCAAGACAGCAAGCAAGAAACAGATGATGTTTAGCATCGGCAAGAATATGTTACTGAAGGCAGAGTTCCTACATGGTTTTTTCTTGCAAGGCAAAAATGATAGCAATCAAGTTACGAACACATAAATATCTCATATCCTTAAGRTGATTTGTCTTTAGGGTAGACTCATTTGCATTTCAAGAGAATGAAAAATGAATGCTTTATTTTATTTTCATTTCACATAAAATCTAACAAACCGAAGATTATATTGCCATATTCCTTACTAAAGATCTGTATGTTTGTTCCTCTACAGATTCAATGCTCAAAATCGAAGTCAGAATGCTTGCAGTTGCGTTCAAGGACTGAAGAATCCCAGGCTACTAAAAATGATTCAAGCATCATTTCCCTCAGGATTTCTTCGTACAAGGTTTCTGCACAAAGTATCTCAAAGCATCATTTCCTGTTATATGCAATTACAAGGACATACAACAGATGCTTAAGTGCATTGTAAAATGCATACTTTGCTTTTAATATTGTATTTAACCCTTTTTTCTGAGCAATGAAAGCATCCATGAAAAATCAGACGGCACCTTAAAGAACTAGAATCACTGTGAGCTTAACACACAATAACAAAATTACGTAAAATCAGTAAATAGCATCGATGTTTGTAAATTATACTATTTCCAATTAAAAGTAAATCTCAAATCAATAATTTCCCATTATATCAGTCTAAAAAAATAAAAAAAGGTAAACACACCCAACTTGCATGCTCTCCAAAGCCCCTCTTTTAAACTTCAGAACAATTTACAGACAGACCTATATTGAACATGCTGAAAATCCTTAAGTGACAGTCATAGGTAATTGCAATACAAGCTATCAATAAAGGATTGTATTCTTGACTATCTAAACAGATAAATAGGTATACTCTGACTTCTGAATACTATCTTCATAGATGAATAACAGTGAACATGAGAAATAATTGATACATTGCACTATCAATCCTTGAAAAAAATAATTCAAGCCATTTTTAAGTTGGTGCAAGTGCACTGGTTTTGGCTGGGATAGAGTTAATTTTCTTCATAGTAGCTAGTATGGGGCCATGTTTTGGATTTGTGCTGACAACAGTGTTGATAACCCAGGGATGTTTTCGTTACTGCTGAGCAGTGCTTACACAGAGTCAAGGCCTTTTCTGCTTCTCACACCACCCCACCAGCGAGTAGGCTGGGGGTGCACAATAAGTTGGGAGGGGACACAGCTGGGACAGCTGACCCCAACTGACCAAAGGGATATTCCATACCATATGACACCATGCTCAGCATATAAAGCTGGGGGAAGAAGAAGGAAGTGGGGATGTTTGGGGTGATGGTGTTTGTCTTCCCAAGTAACCATTACACATGATGGAGCCCTGCTTTCCTGGAGATGGCTGAACACCTGCCTGCTGATGGGAAGTAGTGAATGAATTCCTTGTTTTGCTTTGCTTGCGTGCGCAGCTTTTGCTTTACCTATTAAACTGTCTTTACCTCAACCCACGAGTTTTCTCACTTTTACCCTTCCGATTCTCTTCCCCATCCCACCTGCAGGGAGTGAGCGAGCGGCTGTGTGGTGCTTAGTTGCTGGCTGGGGTTAAACCATGACAGCAAGTAATCAATTTTCATCTGTATTTCATCTTTGTGTTCAGTATACTAGTTCAAAATTATTTCTAAAAACACTTAGGACTGACATCCGTATGTGCGCTATGGTGTTTTTTTAAACTTTTTTGTTTTGTTTTTTTTACCATATAAAACACTTCACAAATAAATTATGTAAATAAAAGTCTCATTGTAAGTGTAAGTGTTACCCAAACTACATTTTCTGGAGCCTAAATCTGTATTGAGAGACAGAGAGAGAGCGCACGCCCCACCAGACCAACCAGGGGACTTAGCTATCAATACCTCAATAAGAACACGGAAACAGCCTGTGCTAAGCAGGGCCTGCTTCAGCTGCATTTAGCAATGTTCAACTTTTAGCTAGTCTACCAAGAAATGTGATACCTGAAATAGCAATTCAGCTAGATGGATACATGCTGAACAGAAAATGGGCTGATGTCACCTTATTTTACTGACTCAACAGCCATCATATAATTATTATTTTTTTAGTCACTACTGACATAAGCCAGAGCAAAATGGTTCTTGAATATAGTTATTAATCCCTAAAATCATCCCGAGACAGGATATTCCAAATGCTATAATAAATGCTAGGCTCGCTTAAAAACAGTGATATTTCTTGTATCGGGTCATTTATTTTCCCTAGTTTCTGTACCCAATTAGCTATCACTTATTTAACTGCCCTGTTAAATCTGCAATTTCAGAGGAAAAAGGCTTTTCTAGAACAGTTTGATATTATTTTATGTGACAAAGTATGAGGTCCTTTAAAAAGGCAACACAGGGGAAAAAAAAGGTCTTTTCTGGCTAAGGCTACAGAATAGGAGAAAAAAAACTGCCTATGTGGGCAAGAAAACGTTATCCACAGAACAACGGCAGGTTTCACTGCAAGTCAGCCTTTGTTTCTTTAATAATCAGGTTTTTCCACTGATGATTTTTAAATAAAGTTATAATAAGCCACTGACCCTTTTAGTCTCAACCAGAGAACTTCAAATCGCTTTGCCAGAAGCTGACAAAAAGTCAAATGAAGCAATAATAAATACATCCCTCAAAAAATACTTCTACTTTTTTTGGTACACCTACCTGATCAGAAATGATGAAGCAAAAGAAACATACCATGCCTAGAGGACAACATGTGCCCTCGACCCTTATCATTTTCTCCTGTGGTCACAGACCTGGACTCCTGCGCATAAGTGAACTCGGACAGAGTAAAAGTTCAATCCATTGGAGAACACATGGTTCCCTGGTCCTCCGATGTGATAGAAAACAACCACAAACCCTTCAAGACACACAGCTCCTCTGTGTTCTTGAAACATGTAACACTTCCTCTAAGAAAGACCCGAGAAAGACAGACATTTAAGACAGCCAAAGAAAAGGTAATACAACTTTTCCTTGAGATGCATTATCTCCATCCTCACTTGCAGTATAGGGAGGTATATCCAGCACCCAGAGAAAGCCAGCCAATGTTTGATCTCAGTAGCACCTCAAAAGCAGTATCATTCACACAAGGTGCAAAATGAGTCTCTTCCTTTTAGTCGTCCTCAGGCTCATAAATCAAAGATTTCAAAGGAGATGGGTCATGTTTATAAAGACAAATAACAATGATCACATACTGAAACAGTCTCAAGCTGTGGTGAGGTAAGACATTTCTAGTATCTTTAAACCAGACTGGAATGTACAAATAGCATCTTATACAGAAGGAAGTCATTCTCAGTCAAAGAAAAATAATTACTGACACAAAGGTGACACCTTAAGCAAATCCCTCCTCCAGGTAACCAGGACACAGCTTTGTCTTCATTTGAGTTCCATCACTTTCAGCCTCAGCAACATGTTCATCTCTCACTGAAAAAAATTCCTGCAAAGAGACCAGCAGGAAAACTGGAATGCAGAAAACCCAAAACCTACATAACAATTTTAGGCCTCCATGTCAAATATCCACTTGTCCAAACTTCTGACTGACTTTTATGCTTGACAAAATCCTGTAGTCTTCCCCTAAACAGGTAGGAAGGATGTTGGGGAGGATAGAAATTCAGGCAGGAAATATAACCTGGCAGTATACATACTGATAGTGTCCTTCCCTCAGAGAAGTCTTCCATCATTTTCTGTCCTCGCAAGGTAGCTAGAAGGTATAACCATCAGTATCTCCAAACCCATGCTGATGGTCAGAAATCAGTCTGCCAAATTGTTGGGATAAAAGGAGACCTATAAAAATCCTAGATGTATGATCTTGGATGCTAGCTGACGCCATTAAAAAAAGAATTTGCAAAAAGGAAGAGAGGGGGGAAAAAAAAAAAAAAAAAAAGCAGTAAATGAAAATAAAAAATTAAATGAGATCTTTGTGATGAAGTACATTACATGTAGGATGCATAATGTATAATACCACCGAAATGCCGTCTACTGCTTGAAAAAAAAAAAAAAAAAGGAGAAAAACATCAATTAAATATTTAACAGCTATACTACTAGACTTGTTAAGAAACTTTAAGCTAAATTCCAAAGGTATCTGCAGTACTGCATGCATAATACCAGTCACTCAAAGAAGTTGCCCCTTCTTTACTAACACCAAAGTTAGCCTGTTTAGTTTATTAACAAGTCATCCCAAGCATTTCAGTATTTTGAGTATCAGACTGAAGCATTTATTTTTGCATGCTACCCCAAAGTCACCCTTCACACTAAACAAGCAACAAGGTTAAAAAAAAAAAAAAATATAATTACTAGTTACTGTTTAATTTATGTATAGATTTAAGCTTAGGGAAGATATATAATAAATGTGAATTAGTCGCATCTACCTACATGCTCTAGCAGCTCCACAGGACTCTTCTCTCTCGCGCTCTCTCTCCCTCCACATAACAAGATGTTATACAGCCTTGAGGCTGTAAAGATGACTGTATGCAAAGCCTCTGCCTTAAATACTACTTTTTCAAAAAATAATTTTGCTTTGAGAATCTGCCTATGTAATCTCTCTCGTGTACATACTCTCCTCTAAAACTAAATTCTCATCATGTTGAAATCCTCCCATTAAGCATTCCTGTGATTTCTAATTTAATCAGAAAGTACATCTTTTTTCTTGTCTACCTTTTAGAAATACGAACATTACTTGGGCATGGCTAAGTGTAATCACCTCCTGTTTTTATGTCAAACTGAACTTTGCGAAGTAGAAATAAATCACTATAATGTTAAAAATAAAAGCTTCCCTCTATCCAATGATATCCATGTTCAACTCTCAATATACAACCCTCATGCAATACAAATTCACAGTACAATATATACAATACAACAGTATGTACAATATATTTATGTATAGGGACTTCATAGGACAGAGATGCAAACTATTMTCACCATGTATTTTTGTTTATATCTTGCATTTAGTATTTACAATAAAAAACACACAGTTCATAGTATTAAATTTAGTCAGAAAAACATTAAAAACAAAAAGAAATTGAGAGCTTCCTTGTTTTCTTATAGGCTCATTAGCAAAAGCCTCCCCTCTTAACAGCTACATCCTTAAATYGGAAAGAAAGGAAACATCTGCAGGGCTGGTAGCATAACAGCAAAGTGTCATGTGATCTTAATTTAGCTAAATTGAAGCTTTTCCTTCTCTGCTTGTTCTGTCGTTGCTTGTTAAGAATAGGAAATGCTTTGTCCTCACCTTACAGTCTAATCTGGAAATATCAGAGACGGGAGACGAAGAAAGCATGCTTCTACCCCTCAGCATTGAAGCAATGTTTGAGGTTACTCCATGCATGATAAAAGAACCTTCTCAGCAGTCTGACAGAAGTGATAAAGAGTGGTTTGCACAGAGTCACTGCCTGTCAAGGGCTGCCTTACATTGCTTCTTTCAGCCTACAGGAACTTTTTGATAGACCCAAGAATACGAGCCACCCCATGACCCACTCTGCTTCCTATAAATGGGGAGAGAACAATAAGAAACACCACCAATGTCCCCAGTTAAGTAAGCTACTGCAAAAATAGGAATGAGTTTCAACAAAGTTTGTACTCTTTTGCTTTCTAGAATAACGTGGACTTTATCAAGTATACAACATACCAGATAACTTCCACTACACTTTCACCAGACTATTCTAACATACCTATTTACATATGTGAAAGAGCTTTGCAGACAGCGTTAAGAAAAACAATCACCACACAGTGTAAAACCTGACCTGCACAGACCCCATTTCAATAACCAGATGCACCACGGCTTTACACTAATGTCAGCTCTGAAACTACCTACACATTTCCTTCAGTTCACACTGCTTCTCCCCACTACAGCCAGAGGCTATGTCTTGGTTCAAAAAATTATCAACTCTGCAGGGGACATAGTTTAAGCTGGCCAAACCACCCAAGAGAGCACCCGCTTTTCCACAGCCTCTTTGTCCCTACGGCAAACCTCTGTGCTTGGACTAGGCTACTCCATGATGCAGGTACAAGCTGAGTAAGGGCTTTATTTTGTGGGCTCAGCAGTGGGACAAAAATACACCTTACACCTGCTCTCTATCAAATGTAGGTATGAGGCTGATCTTCTCTTACTGAAGCTACCAAACTTTTAAACATAAACAAAATATGCCCATTCCTGTTCTAAAAATAAGAAAATGAAATCATTTAGAGACTAGCCACACCACTTCATCTGCATAAATGCATCATCATACCTGCTGATAATTGAAGCTGTTAAGATCATTCAATTCTGCAATATGCAGCTTTACTTAAGATTTTATTTCATGTACAACAGAAATGTCTCTGACCTGCCCAAAGGCAAAAGGAAGCCTTTGGAAGATCAGGGAATTGATCCTCAATGTCAAAATCCAAACTGTCACACTAAAAACACGGTTATTGCAAGTGAGTTGTTACTCCAGAGTCTGACTCTGTTTGCAGAAGATTTACCTAGACACATGGGGAGAGTTTTTAAGAACAACTGACTTGAGAGAAGAACTATTCATATCAAGCTTAAACTTCTCAGGAAGTTTAACACAGAGAACATGGCTCAAAACACCACAAAACTTGTAAGACAAATGTGTCAAGATTCTTTACATCCCCACATACACCTCTTTCTTCCTCAAAAATAACCTCTAAATATACAGCTTGAGCTACCAAGTGTTAAAGCTTTCTAATACAGAGACTATTAATAAACTCCTGCAGACAAATTCACCATTTAAATATAATCCTGGTCCCGCATTTCAAGATATTTAATTTGAACATACTATATAATGTGCAAATCAAGGCACTGTAAGTTTTAAAAGCCTTAAACTCAGAAATGAAAAGGCTTGGGTTTTGTACAAAAAAAAAACCTCATTAGCATACACAGATGCAAAGCCATATATCCAAACACCCAAGTTAAATTATTTCAAAACCCTACATTTGTAATCTATTGTGCATATACAAGAGGAAGAAAAGCAGATTTTTCAGTGAAGAACTTCATTTACAAAGATATTATGCACAAGAGGATGCTTAAAAAAGGACTGTGAAGTCATTAACCTGAAAAGAAAAAAGAAAAAAAAAAAAAAAAAATCTTAAATCTTTATGCCCAGAGATGAGATATCACTAAGAGGATAGAGAGGAGAAAGTTGTCCACAGGATTTTCAGTTTAGCTGCAAATCCAGAAGCTTCTGAACACTGACTTATGATGTGATCATATGTGGCCTGCGTATTTCCTCACAGTTTGTATTGAATGTCAGTAAGAGTGGATGCTATAGATGACTAAATCTACATTTGCATCTGTCTGGAGGTTGGGGTTGGGGGAAGAGAAGAAATTTATTTTAACACAAATCTATTTGCTTATTTAAGAACTACTTGTCTTTGCATGCCTATTACTATGGCTTGAATTGCTCACTGTTGCCGAGTTACTTCCCTGTACTTCTGAACATTACAAAATGTTTCTCCAGCAATGTGAATTCCCACAGTGAGTAAAGCCACCAGCTATTTCCTGCAACGATTTTACACCTTTTACTCAATAAAACTGAAAACATCACACCCTGCACTGCTATGAGACAAGATTTTTATCATATTCCCTCCCTCCCTGAGGCAGGAGATAAACAGAAATAAGAGCACAGTAAGACAACATAAATATCACATTTCAAAACCGTTATCAGCTGCAAATATCTCAGAAGGAATGCAGCCACCTTTGTTATTTCATCCTCCAAGTGACACCTTTGGAAGATTGAAAAGCTGTTTGAATGTTATTGGAGATTCTCCCAAGGAAGGGAAATAGCTGCAGTGCAGCAGCTGCTGCAGTACTGCTGCATTCTGGGGCTTGAAGGCAACATGAGAGCTGGGCTTGCCCTGCTACATCTCATTCTCACATACTGCCTCACAGAAAATATAGCCTGCAGTAACGAACTTAAGTTAAAAAAATAGTAATAAGAGATCTTGGCTGCTATATTGTCACAACATAATAAGGTACTTTCATGTACATCAATATAGTCTTTGATGAGAAGGTTCCTCCAAGCCCAACAACTTCAATGGTCAGGCCCACCCTGTGCAATGAAGTTTGAGCAGCTGTTAAGTTTACAGAACTTTGCAGAATACCTGTCTCTGGCTGAGAAACCCAAGATTTAAGTATTTACATGGCTGAAAGAACATTATTGTTACTTTTAGAGGTTAGGATGCAGCAATAAGATTAAAAAAATAGAAGCCAGATGTTGTTCAGCAAGGAACCAATGAGAACAGCACATGAGAAGATCTGCTCTCCTCAAACTAATAAAAGCCTGCTTAAAGTACAGCGATGACCTGTGCTCTTTGCTGGTAAGAAGACAACAGACATTCAACGTGTGGCCTACTGTTCCCTATCTAACACTTGAAAGCAAGGTATTTGTGACGCAAGGAGGAAAAACCAAAACTGTTATATCATCTACTTTATATTATCTACCAGTAATTCTTCCAACCATCTGAAGAAGCAGTATTTATTATTTTAGACATACTTACTCTAATATATCCCACCATGGCCACAAGGTGAATAGACGTACCAAGCATCTCAAGAGTTTACTCGCATGCTGAAGGCTGATAAAGGATGTCCTTGAAAGGACAGAGGGGTAGGTCCTTCTGCATCTTACTGAAGATGAGCCTAGTTGTTATGTTACTGAGTAAAAATATTACTTAGCACTTCCATACATCTGTTGAAGAAGAACTCTTACTTGGATCACAGCTAGTATGCTAAGTTATGATTCTGAGACTACAACTCCATGAACACCAGACTATCAAAGGAAAAAAAAATTGCCTTAGCTTTATTTTTTAAGACATTTTCTCTCAATCTTTAAAAAAAAAAAAAAAAANAAAAAAAAAAAGAAAAAGCACTAGAAATTCCTTGTTTACCAAGACCAGACTATATTAGTAACAGGATTAATCATCTATGATACTGTAGGGGCAGTCTGCGTACGTACAGACGCAAATCTGCACATAAATCTATTTACAGTGGTCTCCCACAGGATACAAACTTTTTACTTGCTATTCTCCTTCACTAATCCTACATTTGCAGTCACATTGAAGTTCTAAATTGACCATAAGACTCCCACACTTGAATCTATCCCGTGTTCCACAAGACAACAGTCACAGACAACACAAAAAAGAAGCAAGACACTTTGGTACTTCGTAATAACTCATTTTAAGAAAGATTAGAAGATAGGTAATGAAGCTGTTCCATGAACAAAGAGTGAAAGATGAAAAACTGCAAGCAATTTGGTTTATTTTTGTACTGTTAGATTACCACAGAAGGCTGCTGAGTGATTATTCATGGATCACCACGTTGATAGCCATCAATCCCATCCCAAGTTTGGACTAAAAACTGTAATTCACTGATGTCAACAGAACTACACTGATTTGCATCATCTAATAAATTTGATTTTAGAGGTTTCTGTTTTAGTATGAAACACTGCATATCCTTTGAAAACATTCTAATACACAAAACAGCTTGCTATATCAGAGTGCGAAGTGCAACTGTCTCCAGTCATAGTAACTTTCATGCCGCTCTGTGAAAGTACTTTTTGTAAAATCTAAATTATCATGGTAGACAGAAGAAAATATTCCTGCTTATTTCATACTTGTTCACTTCCTGTTTTAAAAACCAAACTTTGGGAAAACATATGTCAGGGGGTAGGGAGGTGAGCAGTAAAAACAAAAGAAATTGTTAGAATGACTCTGTAACCTGATTTGAGAAATTACTAGTAACACATACAGACAATTAAGTAGGTTTGTATTTTCTTCTTTAATATGTATTTCTGATGACTCTTTAGAAGAAAACTTGTTTTCCTATAAGGCAAGCCTTCAACTCAGCTCTCAGATCACAAGCAGTAATTCATCCCCTGATGTTTTACTGGGGTCAGGATGGATGGAAGCTGCCAAAAAAGCTGCATAACTTCTGCTAATTCAAGGATATCATGAGCCAAACCAGAGTCGTGCTTTGAGGTTACACTTGAGAAAGAGCTGTTAGTCTCAGGCTTCACAGGTCACCCATCTGCTTTCTCGCCAGCAGCCTGCTTGGACACTGCTAGGTGGAGAACATCGAGAGCAACACTGCTATACGAAGCAGCGTGCATCTCCCACCAGGCCTGACAGCTTCCACTTCTGCCATGGCATTTCAATGCAGTTGGAACAGAGTAGCTGCACTGTCATATCCCATAAATGAACTTTCAGCTTCATTCCAAAGAAAAATATCAGCAGCAACTCATTAAAATGTATAGTTTACAGGGACTTGGCTTCCATTAAAAACAAACAAACAAAAAAAACCCACCAAAAAAACCAAAACAAAAAACCCAAAACAAACAAACAAAACCCCAAAACCAAAACACAGCAATTGCATATTCTACTTAAATAATAAAACCTAGCAAGATCAAACAGTTCAGCAACATTTCTACCTCAAGCATGCAAGTATATTGATCTAAGGCTTGATTTTTCTTTCCAGCTTGGTGAAAAACAGTTTTTAGGTTATGTGAACCCTGTTCTGGGGTTTGGGGTTTTTTGGGTTGGTTTGGGGGGGTTGGGTTTTTGTTTTATTTTGGGGCAGGGTTTGGGGTTTTTTTTGGTGGTGGTTTTTTGTTTTGTTTTGGGTTTTTTTGTTTTGTTTTGTTTTTTAAACCTTTCACTTCAATCTGCTCAAAAAACAATCCCTCTTTCCCTTCCCTCTAGTTATATCAAACTCATTTAAAAACTTCACAGGACTGCCTGCATCATGAGCAAAGCCTTTTCTTATTTCTTCTTGATTTCTCTGAAGTGTGGGAAACAATCGTCATATTGAATTTGACTATACAGGTGAATTCTTACATATGTGTAAGCAAACTAGACCAAACTTAGTGAAACAGTTAAGCATCTGTGAATATTAAGACTCTAAGAGAATGCCTCAAGTTTCCTCTGTTTTTTTTGAATTCAACAGAAGAGACTTCTTTAACCTATAACATTAAGGAGACGACTCAAAAAACCCAGACACTGTGAATCAGCTTTTGCATCATCTAAATACAAAAACAAGAAAACAACACAGAGCAATGTATTTTCCTGATTAAGAAGTTTCAGTACAGACATGACATACAGGGGTTGTTTGTACTTTAAACGGCATATTGTTTCAAAGGACTTCTATGTATGGTGGGAATACTTTTGAATCACCTGCCTCTAGTTACTGTACTGAAACCGCAACTTTATAAGAAGTGCTTACCTTCCCCTTACACCATAGAACAATAAAATAAATTTTCTTCAGCAACTGGTTGAATGCTATACGAGAAACACAGGTAATATCTAGAGTACCTTGAAAGTAGTATTGCAACTGCATACACTATTTTAAATCCTGTTAAGTCTGTTTTAAAACATTTCCATTCAAAATCCAGGCAGGTAAGTCAGTCAATTAGACTTAAATCTGTCCATATTAAGAACTGAATAACATCCTGTGGAAATTTATTTTATCCTGTATGTTTAAAAAAAAAAAAATATGTAACACCCCCCCCCCGCTATTTTTTTTAATCATATTCATGATGAAGTATTTTGAAATAGCCAAGATGTTTGAGTCCTTTTAAAGCAGGAAAACAAATCAGCTTTATATTTATTAACAATACAGTTTATCCTGGCATATCCCCCTCCTTCCTGTTTGCGATATTTATCTTTTTGTGCAATTCATGAAGTAAAACCCCTCAAAGCTTAAGACTCTAAAAGAACTATCTAAAGTACTGAAAGTGTTAAAAAAAGCAATTATATAGTCAAAGCATGCTTTGTATGCTTAATAACTCTAGAAAACTCCTTAGTAAATGGCAACATTTCTAATACTACATCCTCARTAGGATTGGGGGTGGGGAGAAGAGATCAACCAGAGCCTTTTTTTCCTTATACTAAATTATATAATCATATTAAAATATGTAAGGATAAGCAAACAACAAACCTGACCGCTCCACGCACAATACAGATTACATATTAAACTCCAGTTGCGATTGATCATGCAGTCCAAAATCCTGAACTGGGCCATGTCTTGCTCTAGCGCAGACTGCTGCTGTGCTCTGACTCAGCTTTTGTCCGGGTGATCCTCGAGGATATGAGAGCTATGCAGTAATGACATTCAGGAACAAGGACCTTCCTTCCTGTTCAGTCTCCCTTCCCACCCCAACCATGTGTCAACTCAACAAGATAAACTGACAGAACTGCGTAACATTCTTCAAAATAATACTTCCGAAGCTGCCAAATTATGCATTCCTGGAAAAAAAAAAAATGGGAAATAGGAACAACCTAAGAAATCTCACTAAAGCAAACACAGAAAGGCATTCTCAAACTATGCTTGTTCTTCCCCCCTCCCCCCCCGCTTCATTTCTGCTGCTACTGAAACCAGTCTGAATATTAATAATTTAGTGTAATAATTTATATCCTATGAATCTTAAACCTGCTTAGGCACAGTTGTGATGACGGCTTCTGCGTTTTCATGAGGTCCAAAAGCTTATAGCTCCTATTTTAAACAGCACAATATGAGCAACTTTTCAAAGTCAGGAGAACTTCACAGTTTTCATAAAAATTATATAGATTTCTCTACTTCAGGTTCTTAAATGGTAGGCTTCCCTTTAAACCTATCAGAGTACTGTTCGCATTGCACAGAAATGCTGTCTGCCTTTTGTAACGAAGGATGACATCTGCCCTGTTGATAGGGAAATGGAAGATTAGTGAGATCCTGAGAAACTACAGAAATACTAGAAAAGTTTCTTTCTTCCTTTACGTATTTCTTTTTTGCAATCTGAAAACCACCACCCTATTTCGGCATGCACCTCACCTTCTATGTCTTGACTGTCTACCTTGTATTCCCTTTTCCCCTTCAAAGGTGAGATTCAGAAATATAGGAAATGTGTTTCCACAGAAACATACACATTTTATCTGATGATTACATGAACTATTAGACTAGTCACAGAAACAACTTACAATAATCTGCAGTTTAAACACCACAATTAACTAACAAACACTTCAGAAACAGACAGGCATGGCTTTATCTACCAGCTGTAGCTCAAAATAATTTAAAACGAGAATGTGTTATTTGTTGAAGGTGTTAGAGATCCCAAACATCTCTCCAGTGACACAAGAAGGGACCCAAACATTCTGACCTGAAGCCATGGAAGGAGCAGAGACAGCCCCACAGAAAATAGGGCCTCAAGGGTCCCCTCCATTCCCAGGCTCAGCTGCTCCTTCAATAAGAGAAAGATAAGGATAGCACAGGAGACGAGATGCATATGAGGAGGACAGCCTTCTGTTTGCATCAGCACTCATGCTCTGCCTCAAGGAAGAACATCTGTGAGACTCAAAAGACTTTTCTATCTTGAGAAAGCATGGAGGAATGGCTACAGGAACAGGTGGCCAAGTCACCCTTTGGTTCAGTAACAGCCAAACAACTGAAAAGTACTTCAAATGTGAAAGAAAATCTGTGCTATAAAAGCAGCCTGGAAATAAAACAAACTTGTGCACGAGGGTCAAACAAATGGTGTGGCCAAATCACAGCTTGTAACTTTGAAACAGTTATACAAATAAGGCCTCATTTGTTTTAACCAAACCAAACAAAAAATCTTGTTCTAATTTCTCATCCCAAGGGCCCTGGGAATTAATGCCAGAGTCCAAGCCAACTTCTTCCCTTCTCACCAATGCAAGCAGTCTGCAAACTTTCAAGACACAGCTGTGTACAACAAATCTACTCTGGTTCATTTTAAGATGTACACGGCAGAGATTCTCTATTATCCTTACAACACCTAATTACAAAAAAGGGAGGACAGCAGTATCAGTGCAACACAGCACAAAATGAATGCAGCCTTAGAAAAAGCACTTAAAGAAGAGGATTAAAGAGCTCGAGATATTAAAACTGTAAAATTTCCTCGTACAAGTTAAATGGCCTGCACTGAAGCAGCCTGTGCTGACAAGGGGCTAGAAGAAATGTCCTGCTTAGCAACTATTACTAGGTGGAACAGATATACTTCCTCACAACAGACATCGTAACTATCCAAGCTCAAGAAATCTTGGAGAGGGAGGATGTTTGGGAAGGTCTTACGGAGTTGGGGGGTTACTGCAGAGCTGCTGGAGAAGAACGAGGCAGCGAAGTCTCCAGGACAGGAACACTGGAACGAGGAAGGACCTGGCACCCTGCAGGATCGGCAGCGGGGATGCTGGCAGAATGTGTGGCCAGCCTACACACAGCTGGAAGAGCGGCGTGCTGCACGTTATTTGCACCGTGGAAAAATGCTGTCATCAGCTAAATAAGGTGGAGGGAAGAAGGGAAAGGAGATCTGGAAAACTAAGAGAAGACTGCTGTTTTGTACTAAAAACAACATCAACCAGGTTCTTCTTAAACAGTATTTTAGTACAATTCCGCAGTGAGAGGTTTCATTATTGATCATCTACTTTAAGATCCATGAAGTATTACTCAGTATTTATTCCCTATGAAGTACTCAAACTCCTAATAAAGTATTCAACATAGTATATTAAAAGTCTCCTATTGTACAGTATGATATTAAAAAAAAAAAAAAAAAAAAAGAAAGAGTCAGTTAAACCTCACAACCAAATTCATGCAACTCTTCCCATAAAATCAGCAGCCATTATTAACTTTTACTTTTGGGCATTCATTTTCAAATCTGGTTTAAGGAAATTCTAAAATAATTCCCCACCCCACCCCCCCATCTGGCCAGTGCTTATGTACCACTGCAATTCATGCAAAAGTGTCTAAATACTGCAGATAAAAACATAAATAACAATATAGAGCAGTAGGACATTATTTTCAGAAACAATCAGTATTCGTCTGACAGCTGCCACAAAAAATCAGTATCAAAATGCTTGTAAATTCCAACAGGCATAGAATGAGGTGAGGACCAAAGTTTTTGCAAGCTTGAGTCCCTTAGATAAAAGGAGGAGCTCAGGAACTGCTGCAAGAGTAGCACCTTGAACAGTAAGTTGCAGTTATTGCTTAAAACTGACTCTCTCTCAAAATTTTCCTCTAAGTCAGTCTGTGTACTTGTAAATTTGATCTGCCATCACTGAAAAACTGTTTCTGATAATTTTCAGTTAGCCTGACAATTGCGTGCTCATTTACAAGAGAATCTCCTTCCTGGTATGAGGTTAAATCAAATTCCACTAGCTTAGCATTCCTCTGTTCTAACGCTACCTTCTTTACTGTTAACATGTTTTTTAGAAGACCTTATTTATTTCTCCTAAGCATGATTACTATGCTTAGGAGATTCTGCTTAGAAGATTCTTGTGCAAGTGCACAAGAATTGATGGAACCTCTTTAAAGTAGGCATACAATAAACAGAGGGCTTCCCTTTTTGCCTTCAACACTCAATTTTCTAACGCCTTCCTTAAAAAAAAAAAAGTTTAATGCAAAACCAAAACAATTTGTGTTGTAAACATTTTACACTTTTTAAAAGTTTATAAAGTTTTACCCAAAATTTAAAAGCAAGGCTTCCACAATGAATTTCCAATTTGGAGTATAAAAAGGTCAACAGAGCATTTCAAGATGCACTCAGTGCATAACTAGAGAATGACAGAGGACACACATCAACAGTTGCAGGCTCCAAAGGTCTCAATGTCTAATTGCCCAAAGAGCTCCTTGTCATACACTGAGCTTTGGAAAAAAGAGGATGATGACATCCAGGTTTTGAAGTTCTACTGCTGGTCAGTTTTCCCCCCCCTACAATAATGAAGAGACCACTTAAAATTCCAAGAATACAGTGAAGTTGAAGCTCAATTATGCAATTTATTAACTACAAAAAGAGCCTGTCCAAACCATCACGTCCTCTCAAAGACTGCCTGTCAAAGTCTGATATTTTCTCCTGGTGTTAAAAACTGCAGGTTTAAGATCTCAGTTTTTTGAGGTAACTAAGCTAAAAACAGGTCAGAAACACAACTTCCTCAACCCATTATTTCTCAGAATCTGTCAGTCTTGTATGCAAACTCTGGAAGGTTAAAAAGGAACAGTAGAGAAGAGGCAAGATTTTCCTAGAGAATATGCCCCTCAAGTATCCACTATCTAAAAACAGCAGTGAGCTTTCTGAAACAGAAAACACAGCTCATGCTCACGGAAAGGAAGGGCTTCCATTTCCTAATAACTCCGGATACTTCTTGTGCATGAGCAAATATGCAAGCTGCACACAAGGGTCAACCACATTGTCAGCACACACTGAAGCGTATCCCAAAAAGATACCATTCAGAACTTAGACACCAAATTCTTTGAAATGTTAAATCCTTTACTGAAGAAAACCTTTTTTTCCCCATTAAGCTAATTCTAGTCAAGCTATCATTAGAGAACATGCCTGTGTAAGAAGGCACCATGAATCTTCATACATGCTAATGCATAAAAATTGTTCTCTAAGGTTATCTTTTAAGAGTCAGGCATGGAGAATGTACTTCAGCAAACGATGACTGGACTGAGAACACAAGTGAACCAAGAAAGTCCAATTACAAGCAAACCTAGTTATTACTTCATCTATCCAGTTAAGAAATCAGCACGCTTGGAGACAGTAACAGGAATTTCAGTGGCACTACTGTCCAATATAACAACAAAGGCCTTGCTGCACTCTACACCGAGCAACTAGTATTTTCTTCCTTGTACTGATATTTTAATGACTTCAAAAATAAAACAAAGCATGCACACACACAAGCAACAAATAACATCTTCATTGGTTCCTGCCTTCTTCCACATCAGCTAAGATGTTTTTCAAATCTGGAAAGCAATTATTTTCCACCAGAAGTTACAAGGTGCTAGGAAGGACAAGATTTTGTTCACCCTTGTTGTCCCAAATATAGAAGAGGTAGAAGCCTTTTACAGTACCTTTCAATCCCCTTTGCTACCATTAACCACAGTTGTACACAGTGATTACTTAAAAAGAATTTCAAAAGCAACTGAAATATATTTCAGAGGTTATCAACAAGGTGTAGACTGATAATGATGACGGTAAAGCTCTAGAGGAAGTCTGGCTTGTTTTAGTAAATGAAATTGAGAAGTGCACAAGAACAAAAAGGAAAAGCATGTCTGAAAAAAACAGAGTATTTCCATTGCTCAGCTCACGAGATTGACAATGAGAAAAGTTCCTACAAACCGAGTCAAGAGCAGGAAGAGGCTGAAATATGATCTCTATTCTGAATTCTTTCCTATCATTGAAATTGTTACAAAAAGCTATGAACATTAAAAAAAGGAAAAAATAGTAAATACAAACCCCATCTCTCTCCATATTAAAAAAAAAAAAAAGTCTGCAGTGTTTCCTTCCCCCTATATCAACTTCTTTTCAAGATGCAATACAGTTCATAGAACTAGAAACACAACAGGTATCCTTAGGGGAAAAAAATGCAACTCTAGAACAGCTGGCACAGTACCATTTCAGGCTGTTTAACACATTTGTACCAGTCTGCTACAACTCTCCTAGTAGTCCAACTACCGAAAAACCAAGGAAGTACACAAGACTTATCACTCTTCCATCAGAAACTCAGGGCAAAAGAAAACTGAGATTAGCATAACTGCCATTCTTCTTCTGCATGAATGCAACTTGGATTTTTAATTAACGTATAAGCTCATTAGATGAATCAAACAATGCATTTTTGTGATTGATTTTGTAAACACCCCACCTCCCGCAAACAAAATCACAATATCTAAATCATATAAAGAGCGTTGTTCTAGTGATGTTTTGAAGACTCATGCAGAGTGCAGTACTCATCAGTTTGGATGCAAGAGGATTTTTGAAGAGTTAGGGAGCCACTCTCAGACGACTTCGCCGTCATCCTGTTTGCTTCCAAGAAGGACACGGGATAGCAATATTGCAATATCTTTTTTAAGATATTGCCCTATATAAATAAATACTACTAATAATAAATACACCCTATAATAATAAATACACCCTATCTAATAAGATAGCAATATTGATCTGTTAGTTTGAGTCATGACAAAGAAAACTCCTTTTCTCTTGAGCTACCAGTTCACCAGTTAAGCTGAAGTACTGCCCACTTCCTTGGAGTTTAGCCTCAGCCATTTTCAGTGGACTAGTTTGGTGTTTCCTGACTCTAACCAACTTCTGTTTAGGATGCGATACAAGATGCATTTTCTCTTCCCCTTTATCAGACCTGTTCAGTTACAGATTTCTTCCTTTGCTGAACAATCAGGTATCCAAATAAGAATTGACTTTTACTAACTTCAGCTACAGGAAAGTTATCATTTTGTATGTTATTCCACAAGAATGAATATACTGCAGAAAAAACAGCATACTAGTCCCCAAACTGAACTCTAGTAAGGCAGCTGGCAATCTTTAGAAACTGGAAGCAAGCTTCTACCACTGTTCTGTTTAAGAAACACACAGCCAAATTTAGTGGGGACTGAATAAGAAATCAACCAATACATACTCTTATGCAAGGTATACTTCTGTGACACCATTACTGTAACATTTATGGTGTTAATGAGATCAAACTCATGAGAATGCCGAAGTTTTCTCAAGCTATCATCACTACTACCTACAGCTCAATGTCTCACAAGAGCAGATCACCTGCTTTCCATCTGCAAGTTCCTGGATGACTAAAGAAAGACAGTATGCTCCTGTGGAGATTCCCATTCGTCTAACCCAGTGTCCACACAACTGTATCAGTTTTGTGTCAGTGTTCACTTATTCTCACTATCCTTAGTTTTATATATCAACAGAAGATGAAAAAGCAAAACCAAGAAAAACTAAAAACAAGTGTATTTATTACATGCATTTTAAATCACATTAGTACTACTCACCTGGTTATTTTACATCATCTCCACTCAAAGAAGAAATGCAACATGACTTAATTTGAACTTCCTCTCCATGGCAATTTTTTCATGTCCAACCAAAACATGAAAAAAATACTGCAGTGCTTATTGCTACCATAATGTACCACCACCACCGAATGTGTCCTCATGAAAACAACAACTATAAGCTACATTACTAATTTTATCTAGAATACATGTGAATGTCTAGAAGACATACTGTACACAGTGGTAATGATGCAGCCATGATCAGGTTAGAGAGCAGGGAGGTCTTCTCCCCCCTCCCCCCCACCAGGAATGATGGTAAAAGCATCAAAATTAAATCACATAAAATTTAATGCCTTTGGTACCAACAGCACACATTTTCCTTCAAAGAAGGTTTTCTATTTACAGTATTAGTGATCCTATTGGAACACACATAGGTCCACAGCTGGCTTGAGCCCCACCACAGGGATAATTCTAATAGGTACTTCCTGTTGTCTTCATACTTCTCACTACGCTGCAGTGCTGTGTGATCAGCTCTGCTATTTTCTGATCCCAGCCCAAAGCCAGAACTAAGTAAGTTACTTGCCTGCCCGAGACAGGGCTTCAGAATCCTAAAACTTCCATTTTGGGAAGAAAGAACCCTTACATACATTAATGTATATAGAAACACATAGGAAAATACAGTGCTAGCTCTGGTGATTATAGAGAAAATCCTTTCAATGTACCAGGACTTTTTTTTTTTAAAAAAAACACAGCAAATCCATTATAATACAGTTAAGTCTTCTCAATAATCTAGCAATTTCTAAATACAAGATTTGGATAATGCTAATCACCAAGTGTGACCACACTGAAGCACCTTCATTTACAGCCCAGTATCCTCTTACTGAGACCAGGGGGTGCTCAGAAGGCTGAACTGTTTGTGTACCGAGAACTGCCTCGGCTTCTTGCAAGACGATCCCAGAAAGCAACACCTATGTCATGCTGCATCAGAAGACACTCTGCCAGCCTGATCAAAACAAAGGTGTATTCCTGTTTTCTCTGAACTAAGACTGTAAGAAGAGAACCAAAATTAAAAATTATTACTGTTGGTAAATACAAGAACTATTCTATACTGAGACATTTTCAATGAAATATTCATATTTGAGTTAGTATAGTGGGTTCTCAAGACTTCACTAGATGGTCTACTTCAAAATACAACTTTGACACTCCATAGGGGATAATAGCAGACTGTCCTTCGACACCAAGTACAGATTTTGAAGTTAAGAAAGCCTCACCTAACAGGCCATTAGACTACCTGAACTCCTTCTGAAGCCAGCTAAAATAAGGAAATAAAATCTTCATTAAAATAAAACTACCAGAGCACATGGGAAGCAACTTGAGTTTCTCAGCTAGCAAAATAATCACCTCCTTTGCTTCCGCTGCCTTCCTCTTCCCTCAGCTGGAAGGCAGTCCACTGGCGGAGCAAGAAAGGGACCATACAGAGCTGTCAGTCAGAAGGGTAAGCGCCAACAGAAAGCTGAAGTCTAATCTTAACTACAATTAAGAATTTCCTAACATTTGTTTCACTTAACTAGCATCACTGACTGAACTGAAAAAAAAAAACAAACCCTGAAAATCAGTTTCGGCATGCTGGAAAACGTACTACGTAGTATCATTAATCTTATTTTTCATAGAACATCTTTAATTTGCTATTCTAAACATACAGGGTTTTTTCCATGCGTGTACTGGAGTAACAAAAACATGTTTATGTGAAATGATAACTTACCCTTGCAGATGGTCAATCTCTATAATTTTAAGCTTTGCCATCGGCACTATCAGAGCACTATTTTTAGTGACGTTATCTTAGTTCACAAGGTATTTTTGTACTGTTTATCTACAGTCTTACCTTTCCCTGTATCTTTATAGCATCCTATCATTTTAACTTCCTTCGTTGCTCCAAATGT
>JAYKAV010000955.1:1126541-1139089 GCA_035582835.1 Phoebastria nigripes | reverse complement strand
GGGGAGTAGAGAAAAAGGCAGAAGGGGAGACTGGAATTTTAGTGCTATAATGATTAAGCATACACCATTTTCATGTCAAGAAAGAAAAGACATTACACGTCCATTCTGCTTCCATTCCAACAAAGAAGAACACCTGGGTTAGACTCAAACATAAGCACACCACTTCACACTGAGCACTAGTTCTTCAAGGTATTAGATTTCAGAATGAAAACTTAAGTTTGTTTTAGAATAGCTCTCTTGAAATTCAGGTAATGATCAGAGTCATGGTACACATGTCCTGAAAACCTTAGAAAAAACGCTGTAAGTGAACATTACATGCAGTCAGTGGGTACATTCTTTAATACCTTGCTGGAGGTTTCCCATAGCAGCTAGAGCTCCAAGCTCTTACAGCAAACTCCTTGAAGGCAGCTACACTCCTGCCGGTGAGGCCCAGGCATGCTGAATGCCCTCCTTGGCCACTTCACCTCCACACCGAAAGAGATCTCAAAGTACCCTTCACAGGAGCCCTTCCAAATGCCTTTCTCCTCTTCCCACCTGTGGTCTCATAAATTTAAGGCTGAAGTAGAACCCACACATTTTTAGTGTTATGCAAATGCTACAAAGAAAGGTGCCACTTGGAAGCATTAGCAGCACAGAATTACTCACTGCAGTTTAAAGCCTAACTCTTGTTAAATATTACAGCAGCACCCCTACTTTCAAGCAAATTTTAAAAACATGACATTTAAAAATTATCACTCTCTATAGATAGGGAATATATAAAAAGAGCGTCCTTAGGAGAACACCATTGACTGGAAA
The DNA here is from genome assembly GCA_035582835.1 of Phoebastria nigripes. Lineage (NCBI taxonomy): Eukaryota > Metazoa > Chordata > Aves > Procellariiformes > Diomedeidae > Phoebastria > Phoebastria nigripes. Next base: position 1,138,294 of record JAYKAV010000955.1, on the reverse strand, counting down.
CCTACAGCTTGCCGAGGAGGAAACAAGAGTCATTCATTAGCACGTTTTTTCCTGTAGATGTATGGAGAGGGGACATAGATTATAAGATACTAGATTACTAAYGAGCAACATTCTTCACATTTGCACTTCCACTTTTCTTTTGTAGGGGGATAAAGTGTAAATATAGTAGCTAACATATGCTACCAAATAAAGCTACTACAGGTTAGATTTTCAAACCTGCCAGACAATTTGTTGTATTGATTACAGTCAACATAATGCAGTACAGAGAACTCTTATCACACTCTAGCTACAGAACCCAGCAGAGAAACAAGTATCACCACTTGTCACTCCTAAGTGAAGAAGACTGAAATAAAAACAGCTTGTTAACTAATACAGCTTGTGACTGTTACGTCTAGCTTTCTCTTCTGACTGCCCCCAAATTTTAGTAAGTTGCACAGTGCCAGAGGCTAGTCTAACAAATTTTGATGGAATTTATCATCATAAATCCCTTCAGATGAAGCTGAGGTACCTCAAACAAACAAAAAACCAAACACCCCTGCCCCCTGTATGTCAAGTTTACGAATAAAATTTTAGTTTAGACCCTATAACTTTGCTTCCATATGCTGTGTTTTCAGAGGTTCAAACTCTAGTTTTTACTTTTAAAAAAGAACTTGATGATTAAGCTCTATAAACTCTACCTATCTAGTAATCTCTCTAGGCAATTTAGGCAATTGGAAGAAATTCAAAAATCCAAATTTTCCTTCAGTTTCTCCATCATTTTTTCCATGTAGACCAAGCCCGGTTTTGCACGAACAGTATTATCAGATCAGTTATCTGACATATTCTGAAACTAACTTTAATCGCTTCCAGTATTTTTTGTTGTATAAAATACGTGCACTTGATCAAAGCTCTTCCCTACCATTGTGCAAGTTTCTGCCCTTTCACTAAAGTCTTCATTCATCTAAAGGTGGATTGACTTGGAAGAAAATACACTTTAAAAGAAGTTAACATATTTTCCAGCGAGCTCTGGAATTCTAAGAAGGCTTAAGGTTTATTTTAGAAACAAATTAAACACATCAAGTTGCTACACGAGTAGTAGAACTGACTTTGGTCTCATACATGTTGTATCTCCCCCGTATCTGCTTTTCTCCCATCAGATCCCCTATAAAGGAAAGAATGAGGTTTTTTGCTAGACAGCAGTCACGCACATGCTGGCTGGCCACCAGAGCTCCCCCACCTCACGCCCAGTGTGAAGCATTAACCTGGGCTTCTCTTCCATCTAACTACTAAGTTGCTCCAAACTTCCAAGCACTTCATTATCTCCGAGACCTTTTTCCTGCCTTGAAATTTGACGGAAATTGGCTAAAGAGCAACTGTAGAGGAACTAACAGATGGGCAGACTGATGGTATGCACAAAACAAATCAGATTCAAGAATTTTTACTTCTTTGCTCCATTATATCACCTGCTTCCTACCGYATCTTTTGCCTGAAGAACACAGGCCCTGTATTTTCAACCATACTGCCTTCCACTCCTTCAGCATGCACAAGTTACATTGCATTGGTTTTTTTTTTTTTTTGGACAATAAACCAATTCTCTACTCCATTCATACTTTTTCCATAATCCTATAGTATTATCATTCTCAAATTGTCTTACAGAAATGCAGAGATCATGATCTTCTCATCAGAAGTAAAAAAGAAGCTTGCAGAACCATTGGCTAGTGCTTTTAATACATTTCAATCCTCTAGCGCTCATGTGAATTCTTTGGGGGGGGGNGGGGGGCGGCGCAGGGAAAAACACATAGAAACTGAAAATTATTAGGTCAGAAAAGTCCTACAGCCATATTCTCATCAAAAAATTATGAGTACAGGTGGAACAATAAACAACAATTTTTTTCTGACCAACATTCATTTTCCAATAGGTTAAATTCTACTTTCCCCATTTTCTATATGTAAGGAAGAACAACAAAAGAGCTGAAGAAAGTAAGCAGCATGCTTTTCTAGAGAGCAAAAGATCAAATTCACAAAACATAGGCACAGCAAAGGTGGTGTTGCACTTCACTTTATGGGGCGTAGGTCCTGGAGCAGCATTTACAATGTGAGGAGCTCAGGTTCCTATCTCAGTAATGGACAGATCTAAGCATCTAGTAAGGAAATTCAGAACAGTGAAGTATGGACCAGGCAGATGCTAAAAGCAGCAATATATTATGCTGAAGTAAGGAGTACATCTAAGATCCCACTTATTTCTAGAGTTCAGACAACTAAACATATTTTTAGACAGAATATGAAAAGCACTATGTAAAATTAAGCATTACTGTAACGTGTGTCTAAATGATCAAAAGCGCAGAAGCCAGGTGTCTGAATTTGTCCGTATGTAACAGGCAATTACTTGTGCCATGAAAGAGACTTGACATGATGCTTAATTCTTTCATACACTGGAATTTAAACCCTTTTTATTTCTTAACCACAGGATAAAAGAAACTTTTTATGACAAAAACAAACAGTATGCAAAGTACTACTGTAGCACTAGTAAAGACCTGTTTTTCCTCAACTAGAAGCACTGCCCCATTAGATTTACAGAGGAAGTCAATGGCTTCACCCTCTGGCCTCAAAATTTCAATTACACTGTGAACCCAGGGTAATTTTTAGTGGTTACTACTAAAGGGAAATACACTGATTGCAAAAAACCACAGACTCAACACACTTAGCTCCACAGGGATGGTATCTAAGTAGATCTTAGTAATAATGTGTCACTTAGAATTATACTTTTAAACTTCACTTTGCTGGTGGCACAATTCATCCTTCCAAAACTCTAAAAAAAAAAARAAACAAGTCAGTGCATCCTCTGAAAAGTAAGACAAATAGAATGCTGTACCTTCCCTCAGTGTAGGGAAGCATCAAAGTAGGCAGCATCTTAAAAAACATAAGTTTGCTCATATTAGCATGTTAGCTAAAACACATAGAATTCATCAGCATGAAAAAATATTTAACATTAAGTAAGTTTCACTTTCCAAATGATCTCTCAAGTCGACAAGAAAAGCCTAYGTGACATCTCTAGAAGTGATGGGCTTGGCCAACCTAACAGCTTGCTGCTTGACCCTTCAGTGAACCACTTCAGTCCTGCAAAAGACAGGGCGGTCTGGGAAGGAACATCCAAGCACGCTCTAGCAGAGATAGCACGCTGCAGTGTATTTCAAATAAATAAGATACTAAATAAAATGCAATGGAAACAGATCTTCAGCTACCTTTGCTATCCAACTGGTGACAGATTACAAAAAAAAAAAAAAAAAGCAGCAACAAGGTAGGAAGCCCACAAGTCACTAAAAGCCACAGACTGCTAAGAACACCACCAGAAACAGAGCCAGGCCTCAGGAGATGGAAGAAAAACTTCCTAGGGACTAGAGGAAACTGGTTTCTGAGTGGTAGCAATCTTTGGTCAATTCATAAAAATGAATAAATAAAAAGCCTCACCTGAAACTAGTTCTAGAAGCAAGGACTTACTCTGTTCTAGTCAGTAGGGACTGGAGATACATTCCCTTAACTTCTAACTCAATATAATAATTTTGTTTTCCTATCAACTTTCTATATAGGAGAAAATTGTGCAAAATCTCACTTTTTTTTTAGCTTAAAAAATTTTTGGGGTGCTCACTATTATGAGAGGGTATAAGCAGAGCCATACCAAAACTCTGGCCAACAGGGTTCCACCCCACCAAGTTGAGAGCTATTCACAAGCCCATCTCCAACCCTGCACCCAAATACGCATGTAGCTTTAACATTATTTTGAAACCAGTAATAGCATTCATTGAAGTAATCTCACTACTAAATGAAGGACAAGCATGGTATCTGTGGTACGATGGCCTAAATCATAACTCCACCATTACCATCAAGATTTATCATTCTCAGAAGCATGCAGATCCATCTTTCCTACTCCTTATTCCTGAGATCTTGACAGAAGAGAATGATTTACACTAAGTTAAAGCACGATGAGAGAAACACAAAGGGCTTCCAAGAACTTATTTTAGCATACAATTTCTGGAATTCCCCAGCATAAGGATAAGCTAAGAAAGAAACCTCTAGAAAGCAGACTTGTACCTTCACTTTACCTGAGTACTGATCCTGCAAAAAGGTAGTCTATGTGGCTCCTGTATTAACAAGATAGCTCCTGAGAAAGTCAAGTTGATTCTAATTTTCTTCTAATTCTCCTTACCAAAACTTCATCCTCTGAAGTTAGGTGATAAAGAGGAACTGTAAATTTGACCTAATCATCACCCTAGTCAAAACTCATGCTGGATGATGAACAGCCACTTCCTCTTCAGTCATCACACTCAAGTTCAAGACAGACTTAAGATCAAGATGAATCATCTGTTATTTTTTTCTTACCCCTGAAACACCTTCATCTATAATATAGACGCCGCCCCCACTAGTCCAAAATAGCACAATTCTGCTGAGCTTTAGATTATATTGAATACTTTATCTTCATGAAGTACTATACAGGTCAGCCTCGCAGGAGGGGTGGCAGAAATCAACCTGTAAAAGCAACAGAGAATTCAGTGTTTTTCAGTGAATCTAATTCCATTTTCCCAATTTTTTTAAAAGAACTCTACAGCATCAGATAGGTGTCCTTTCCTGGCATTAATATATTAAGAAATACTTCTTGTTTTTATTAGAAAGTACATGCCAATATGGGTTTCACAATGTAACAAAACAGAAGGTTAYTTAGAGAAAGAACACAGCTCTAATCACTGTCACTGGAGACTACTGATAAAAAGGCTGTTGAGGTCTTTGCCCARTCAAGTCCTGAAAGTCTCTAAAGAGGAAGGTTCCAGGACCTCCCACAACCCGTTCCAGTGCTTAACCACCCTCAACAAGAAGTTTTTCTCCTTGTGTTCAGCTGGAATTTCCCTTACTGCAACCCTTCCCTCTTGTCCTTTCACCGTCCTTTCAGTTTCAAGCRGCTGAAGACCCCAGCCAGCTGCCTCCTCAGCCGTCCCTGCTCCAGGCTGAGCAAAGCTGGTGCCGCTGGCCTCCTCTCCAGCCAGGTGCTCCAGCCCCTGAACATCTTCCCTCTCTCCAGTTTGCCCTGTCTTGTAGGGAGGGCCAAAAACTGGGCACAGTCTTCTGGGAGGAACCSCAATAGCACCAAACAGATGGGGAATGACACCAACATGTTTTGAAGACAACAGAGTSCAAGTGTTGTGAACAATAAGTATGACCAACTATATTACTATGCTACACAGGTATGGCAACAACAATTATACCACCAGCATTATTCACGGTAGTAATAAGTACTAATTTTTTTCTTCATTGACTTGTTTAAGCCATACCCTCCAGAGCTGCAAAACCAGCACATAATTCCATGGCCTTTCTCCCATTAAAAGAGAAAGTCTTTGCCACACACTAAATAATGGAAAGAAACCCCAACAATGGAGGAGGTAATGGTTCAGTAAGAAGAGGACAGGACAAGTTGGGAGAGAGAGGGTGTTACATGGTCCTCATTTTTAGGCTGCACAGCACAAGTGATGGACAATGTACAAAGGCAACCAAACACTTAATAGAGCATGAATGACCAAATCTATAATATTTGTCACAGGTTAAAAACTCTCCCTCTGTACTGAATACAAAAGACAAAAATATGTCATAAATAACAGACTCCCTTTCCTCAAAAGCTGGATAGAGTAAGAGTCAAAGATTTTTTATTATTTTATTTTTTAACTGAGTAGTTCAGGGCTACAATGCAAAACAAATGAAAAAGGTAAAAAAATCCCACCCTTAAAGGCTCCTAGCAGATATGAAATAAATAACTTGCACTTAAAATCTCAAAGAAACTCCTAATAATTAAAGACTGAATCAAACAACCTAAGCCAGAAATCCAGGTGCACAAACCCAGGAAACAGCACATAAAACCACCTGAGCCAGTATACTTCAACAAACTAAAAAGCTGTTCACTCACCAACAATTTTCTGTATGTGAAGGAATACACCACGCAAAATGCTATCAAAAAGTTCTAGACAGTCTACAAGAGCTATATTCAAAGCCTGAAATTAATGTGTCAGTGAAACCTAATGAAATTAGTTTCAAGAAAAACATACCATTTTAACAAGCAAGTCCTAAATCAATCATGATGTTTCAGATACCAGACTTCTGTCAGTGCTCGGGGGAGTATTAATATTACAGCCAAAAAATCCTACAAAACAAGTTATTGAAAACTCCAACATTCAAAAAGAAACTAAAGAAAAACAAACAGCCGAATGTGTGGAATACGGCAGGGGAGGGGGAATCACACTAGCAGAAACCAAGAAACAAGCAGGAGGTTTACTAGTGAAAGACTACAGGTTGACTATGTAACAAACAGCCAGTCACATGAATTAAATTCAGACAGTTGCTTACATTTCAGCAGAAAGTCTGCCTTGTATCACCACAGCCCTCTTTCAGTGAACAGCAGGTCTTGATCCTTAACAAAAAATTCACTTAGTGTCATATTCAGTTCACAGTGTATCTTCGGAATGTCTTTTACCAGTCTGGTCCCAAGTGTGAGTACACACACTGTGACCTATCAATCACAAAACTCCAATACGCACACGCCAAGCTCTTCATTACATAAGTGACAGTAATAGGACTGCGCAAAAATATCTGGTACTAGAGAAGTGGCTCTCTTCTGGAGGATTTTGTTTTTATTTTTTACTATGTCTGTAAAAGGACAATGTATTTTCTAACCTTGTCTTTCAAGTGAGAAATGATTTTTAAAAATCACCACACTGCAACTTCAGATCAAATGGCAGAAGTTCCAAGATCTAAAAACACACAGGGTGTTTGCACAAAATATCGTACGTCAAACAATGATACGAGACAATGCACACCACTAACATGCAGCAGGAGTTGAAGACGGCAAAATTTACCAAATTATTTTCAACCAGATGCAACTGACATAAAACAGTAACTAAAAGTTACTTAATAGTAGGAATGCAAGCTGTTGTTTCAGTTTTATTTAATAGTCCTTTACCAAACCTCTTCACTGGTTTTCTTATCAATTTTATATCCTGGCATTTAAATTTTGTTGTATGATGAAACAAGATTAATCCTCTAATGAAACTTCCTCTTCTCTGCATTTAATTCCCCTGTGTAAGCTCTGGCCAACAGCCTGTGAGGGTAGTTCCTATTTTACTTTGTACAAAAACAATTCAGAAAGTATTCACAAAAAATGTAATAAAATATTATTATTTTTAATTATTTTATTAACATCACAGCAGGACACAGGCAACCCAGTAGGGTTCTGGAATGTGCTGACAGTTACTTCCCGACACAGGTGACTGAGGATCCAAAAAGGAAGGGGCAATCTGCTGGACCTCATACTTACAGACAAGGAAGAACTGCTGGGGGTGTGAAGGTCAGGGGCAACCTTGGTTACAGTGACCATGAACAGTGGAGTTCAGCATCCTGAGAGAAGGGAACAAAGCCAAATAGCAGTATCACAGCCCCGAACTTCAGAAGAACAGGACTGTTCAGGGATCAGCTTGGAAGAATCCCACAGGAGACTGTCCTGGAGAGAAGAGGGGTCCCAGGAGAGCTGGCTGATTTTCAAGGATCTCCTCCTCCAAGCTCAAGAATGGTCCATACCAGTGCAGAAAATCAAGCAAAGGTGGCAGGAGGCCTGCGTGGAGGAACAGGAAGCTTCTGACTGAACTCAAAGGTAAAAAGGAAGCGTACAGGGATTACAAGCAAGACCTAGGTGATCCAGGAGGAATACAGAGACGCTGTCTGAGCATGCGGCGATGGGGTTAGGAAAGCCGAAGCCCACCTGGATTTCTATCTGGGAAGGGACATGAAGGGCAATAAGAAAGGCTTCCAAACACACAAAGGACAAGAAGCTGGATTTACAAAGATGAAAACATGCTTAACCAACCTGATAGACATTTGTAAGGAGTTGACTGGGTTGGTGGATGAGAGAAGAGCAGCAGATGTTGTTTATCTTGACTTCAGGAAAGCTTTTGACACTGTCTCCCATAACGTCCTTATGGACAAGCTGATGAGGTATGGGCTAGATAAATGGACAGAGAACTCTACTGGAAACTGGTTGAATTGCCAGGCTGAAAGGGTTGTGACCAACAGCAAGAGGTCCAGCTGGAGGCCAGTCACTGGTGGTGTGCCCCAGAGGTCAATACTGGGGCCAAGACTAACCTCTTCACTGATGTCCTGGACAATCGGGCAGAGTAAACCCTCAGCAAGTCCACAGATGAAACAAAACTGGAAGGAATGGTACATACACCAGATCGAGATGCTACCATTCAGGCAGATGCTGACAGGCTGGAGAAATGGACAAAATGGAACCTCATGGAATTCAAAGGGAAATGTCAAGTCCTGCACCTGAGGAGGAATAACCCCAAGCACCAGAACAGGCTTTAGGCCAACCATCTGGAAAGCAGCTTTGCATAAAAGGCCCTAGGGTTCCTATATGGACAACAGGTTGAACATGATCCACCAACGTGCCCTTGCAGCAAGGAAAACCAACAGCCTGCTGGACTCCATTAAGCAGAGTACAGCCAGCAGGTTGAGGGAGGGGACCCTTCCCTTCTACTCAGCACTGGTGAGATCACATCTGGGGTGATGTGTCCAGTTCTTGGGTTCCCATATAGGACAGACATGGACATATTGAAGTGAGTCCAGTGAGGGGCCACAGATATGATTAAAGGACTGGAGCATGTGTCACACAAGGAAAGGCTGAGAGAGCTGGGACTGTTTTAGCCTGGAGAGGTTTGGGTGGGGCAGGGCAGAAACTTATCCATGTGTATAAATACCTGATGGGGGATACAGGAGGAGAGGTGAAGAGTAAGATGCCAGACTCTCTCAGTGGTGCCAAAAATGAAATTACAAGAGGCAATGGACAGAAACTGAAATAGAGGAAATCTCATTTAAACATAAAAACCCCTTTTACTATAGGCATGATCAAACACTGGAACAGGTTGCCCAGAGAAGCTGTGGAGTCTCCATCCTTGCGAGTCAAAACCAGCCTGGACACAGTCCTAGGCAGCCTGCTCCAGCTGACCTTGCTTTGAGCTGGAGGGCTGAACTAAATGATCTCCAGAAGTGCCTTCCAACCACAATGATTCACTGATTCTGTGAAAACTGTTTTTAACTCCATGCCTTATTTTCAATGGTGAGAATGCATTATGTAGCAGCTACACAAATGGTAGCTGCAGACAAATCAGGTTCAGACTGGTTTTTGGCACAGTATTACATTCTAGCTCAAATCCCAAACATTCCCTAACTGTTCATGTCCAATGTAGTCTGGCAGTACTCTCTGCTAACATGCGCACAAGCCTTTAAAGGTAAGAGTAAAGGTGTATCCATTCCTTCTCTGCCATCCTCATCTCATTTTACTGAAACTATGTTATTCATGCAACTGTCATCCTTTTCTCAAACTTCGGGCTTCAGCAATCCCAGGATCTACAATTAAAACATATAATCACATGTGTACAGGGAAGGGAGGAGGGAACAGAAGAACAAATTCACCTTGATATTGATCTCAGAGAGCCAGAAACTCTTGAGTCATAGAAAGATCTAATACCAAAGACTAACTGCAGCAGGTATAGCAGCAGTTTCGAGGCTCCACATGAAATCCTGTGAATACTACAGAAAAGCCTTTTCTTTGTACCACAGCTAGTTATCACATATCAGCTGATCCCTGTATTTTGCCATTGTGGGCACTGTCTTCTGACTACCTCTTACTTCGAGTTCAGGCTATACAAAAATCTACTTACCAAATTTATAACTATGTTCTTTACTAAGGTGTATTTTCACACTAATCTACCTCAATATCCAAAGCCCAACAGGAGGCAGAAAAAAATGCTTCAAATATTCACAGCTGACTACAAAGAGCTGCAAAAGGATCACATAGCAGAAGGACAGATAAAATTCAACTGCAATAAAAAACCCTAAGAGCAGTGTTTCTTAACAGAGCACTAGCATTTTCTTATTTTCCCAGCTCAGTGCTTAGGCAGTACATTTAACCATCCACTGTTATTTCCAGATGAGATACCTATGTCCTTTGCACATAAGGCTTCTATAAGCTTTACTTTGCCAAGATTAGAATCTTGGTTTCATAGAGTTGCAAAAAAAACAGGAAGAGATAATTCTCTTAAAACAGGCAGACTTTGTTAATGCTGGAAGGAGACACTAGATGAAGTATAATTATACTTCAGTCCATGACTCGCTACAGAAAGATGCTCAAGAATTTTTTTTTTTTAAAAAAAAGATTAAATTTACAGTTTATAAATTCACAATTTGTACTACGTTTACAGCAAGCAGTCTTATTTGCCTGGTTTTGGAAAAGTATTTACAACTCTTTAAAGTTATAGACATTCAAAAAAGCAGTTCTTATTCTTCCCAGATTTCTTTTAGAGAGACAAGGTTTTTCCCCCCTAAATTTGGCTAAGAATAGAGTTCTAGAAAAGTATCAACTTTTCGTTCCCAAAACAAATGTATCTACTTCCACTGTGTGTTTAATTAATTTCAAAATACTGTTATTTTTACAACACTCTTCATATTTTCATTTTGTGACTTCATATATAACAGCATGTCATGTTTTAGATATTACATATATTTTTGCATTATAAAAAGAAACAGAACTTGTATTTGTAACCTTTTTWGTCTAATACTTGAAGAAAGTGTTAGTTACTTGAGGTATCTGTGCTTAAACCTGGCACTGATTCCTCCAAAAGAAGGTTTGCAGAAAGTATACGATGCAAGTTTACTTATATCCTAGCACATAATACAAAAAGCAGTCAGCTTTATTTAAAGAACAGTAATAGAATAGGCACAACTGGTTTTCGCCAGAATTGAAGGCTTTTTTCAAAAGCTCGTTTATTAGAACTGCTGATCCAAAGCCTGCCGAAGTCCATGAGAATCTTCAGCTGAAAGGACTTATACGGGTTATTTTATGAAGTAGGAACAATTTCATTTTCCCCCTATTTCAGTATTTTAAATTAGACTGTGAATACTTTTTTTTTTGCAGTTACAAAAAAAATTTTTATTAACATAAGACATCACAAAATGTTTTCCTACACATACTTTTTTTACCAATTTCTGAAATCATCTGTCCTAAATCTGCACTTAAGAATAAAAAAAAGGTAGTCTGGACTGCAATCATTTTAAGCAATAAATAAAATGGAACTTCTGGTAACTGGATGGAACGCAAAGTAGAAAATAGCATAATGGAACAGTAAAGCCTCTATCACCACTTTGTAACAGCAATATGTAAAATAAGGCAACAGKGAAAAAACATGCTTGTGAAAGAAAATGCAACTATCCCAGAAAGGTATTGAGGGGTAAGAATTAATTGGAAGATCCTTCTGTAATGAGTCATTCTAAAATGCAACTAGTCCTATATCTTTCCCAAATGAGAAGAGTCTCTACAAGGAAGAAATCAAGTTCCTCAAAAAACAACTGTACCATGGGATATAGAATACAGGGGAAGAACCACCACTGCTCCTCATGGATTGAAAAGGCTGGTAATACTCAGCTGAGGACATATTCTTGTAATCCCTGCTTTCTCGCTTACAAAAGTAGGGAAGACTACAAGAGCCTTCCAAGGAATGAAAGCTCATGGTATCTTGGGTCCTAAGAAGCAAAGAGATAATCTGGCCTGGCAGATTTCTAGGTGGGGAAGTGACCACAGTATTAACTGAACTTAAGGTCAAGTCACTCCCACAAATCCTGTTCTTAATCTCACACATAATACCTTCCCCTCTACTCATCTGGTGGCATTAATGGCTTGCATTTAA
>JAYKAV010000955.1:1115409-1126426 GCA_035582835.1 Phoebastria nigripes | reverse complement strand
AAAAAAAAACCCACACAAAAAAAAAAACCACACTCACACTAAAACATTATGATTCACCCTTCCAAAATGAGACAGAGATGATTGCAGTGTTTGTGCTTCACCTCCCTCACAGCAGACACAGAACATAATACACAGACAAAATTCTGTTTCCAAAGTTCAGGTTCCCATTGTGAGCTGCAAGGAAGCCTACAGACAACAATTACATCACTGACTGATGTTGCATCATTCACAATTTAAGCCACTGACAACTGGCCATTAAATGGATAAAGGTTAACACGCTGAGGGAGTTGGGGGGTGGGGGGGGAGGGGAGAATCTTTTTCCAAATAAACTCACACCAGATAGCGTAAAAAACAGGCATCACTGAATTCTAAGAAGCAAGTCTTAAACTGAACGCAAGATTTTTTCCATTAGTTGCTACAACTCCCCAGTTTAAATGAAATTAGGAAAAAAATGATTCTCTACATACAAACATACCAGTGAGAACTGTTTACCCTGTACACGCCTTGCTGAGTAACTGTCTAGTATTACCACTGTCTCTACTCACTCACCTTAAAGAATTTAGTTTCTCAGAGTCATGAATCACTGATTACAAGAGCAGAAACCATCTTAGCCACAGATGCCTTTTAACATTTTAGACCTARCTTTAAAAATAGTGCAAGGCAGCATGGGCTGGTTTTGGGGGGGTGGGGATTGTTGGTCTGCCCACCCACAAAAGACAAAAACCCCAACTCAGCAAAACTATTTTGTGGCCACCTCATTTCACAGTCCTTTAGGTAAAAGTTTAGCTTTTTTTTTTTTTTTTTTTTTAAACCTTCTTGATAACTGATTTTCAGGACTGGTGAAGGGGAGAAGTTCCTTTTTGCCAGGTAGAGCTTCTCCCTCCGGTACTTTCCCTACCTGTACACCACTCAGTCCCGCACAGCAGCCTTTGAAGCTATGCAGCTTGCTGCGTAGCCTCTCAAAGCGTCATTTCCTTTCCCTAAGCTGGTACCACAGAACTAGAGTGGAAGAGGAGTAAGGGGAAACCAACCACCTATTCTACAGTGAACAAAAGACCCAGTAGCATCATTCACCACAGAAGGAGAAAGGAGTTTTCCACTGGCTCTTAGGGATTTACTGGCTTCTTAGCGATTTACTGGTTTTGCTGCTACAGTACGTGCAAGGCTTGGAATCAAGAATAAAGTCTTGCAATGTAATGCAGTCCACTAAAAGAAGTAATGCAGAAAACAATTCAACAGACAAAAAAAAGTACCTACCTGATTGTAAACAAGTAGAAAGAAAATGAGAACTACAACAGCATATTTAAGCTCTGTGTACAAGCCACACAATCACCTTGCCTTCTCCTTCAACTGGGAGGGGGGGATGGAGGAAGAGATAGGGTGAACACAAAAGCAGGTAACCATGCATTTCATTTTCATTTATCAAAACTGAAGAACATTAGACCCATATGATGCAACAAGAATTAATAGTAACTTTTACAAAAGCGAGCAAAAACAAAGACTAAGTTTGATATCTAGCCTGAGCCTTCAAGAAGCAAAAATAGGTCCCAGTCCTGAACATTTGAAAAACTGCATTTCCTGTTGCTGATCGCAAACAGCTGCCTTGCTTCAGCAGGCTTAGTACAGAACCTCCTGAAAGCAGGAGGAATCCTGATGAGCTATCATGGAATCAGCATCGTAACCTATAAGAATGCTGGTAGATCAGATCAAAGGTCCACCTAGCCCATCTCCAGCAGTGACCAAATGCAGATAGTTGCAGGTAATTAGGAAAGAACACAAGAGCATGCATCACTAGAATATCCTCCCAGCTTCAATTATTCACAAATCCGTAATTCATTCCACTACAAGGGTATTGAGTAACTCAAAGTATTGCTCTTCCAAAAATGCATCAGGGTTATCCTTCAGCTTACATACACACTTATTGCACCATAATATTTTGGAAGCTGAGTAACAAGCTCAATTAACTTTTATGCAAAGGGACATCTCCTTTTGCTTGTTGTCAGTCCACCATGCTCATTTGACACCCCCAAGTTCTTGGAGTAGATAGTAAAAAGCTGATCCATAGAAATTCAAGAGAGATGGAGAAAGCTACCACATCTCAAAATCACCTCTCCATCTCCACAGTCTCCTCTTTGCCAAACTGCTAAGTCCTAGCTTCCTTAGTTGTTTTTGGTACAGAAACAACTCCATATATTCAATTATCATAGCTGCCCTTTCTCTGTGACTTTTCTGGCTCTACTATATCGTTACTGAGATGGGGAAAAATGAAGAGGGAAGGGACAGAACCAGACCTAGATACACCAGCTCCAAGTGCACTATGGATTTATACATTGAGGTATGACAGAGAACATTAACTGTTCAAAATTATAAGGAAATGGATGACAGTTTGCTTTTTTGACCACCACCGAGCATTAAGCTGCTGTTTAATCCTCAGAGTTACCTGTCACAACTCTAAGACCTCACCCATAAGCTCCTAGTTAATCATTACCTCTCAGTATTTTATATGTGACATATTACTTGCCATTTATGCACAGAGTTTTCATTTTATTTTTTATCAACTACTGCTGAACATCAAAAGGTCCTTCTGCATTTCTTCACAGACAATTCATCTTCACTAACCTGAATAACAGCATCAGCAAGCAAAAATTCTGTACAAAGGAAGATGGAAAAATAAGCACTTTACCTCTCCATTGCAATTTAACTCATGACAACACCAGAAAGCTATCAGACCTATTTAGATATACAGCCGAATCATATTCTCAGTCACAGTGTAAACGGAGAGAAAATTACTCAAAACCATCTATAAAGAAGTCCTCAAAACCATCTATAAAGAAGTCATGAAAAACAACACCTAACGGGTACGGGCTATGAAATGCTACCAGTATTGGCCTGCATCCATTATATAACGTCATGTTTTGTAACACTTGCATACAGAAAAATCCTTTGTTCCACCAACTCAGCTACAAGGACCATTTTGGTCAGGTATGCAGTACGTTTAAAAAACAGTAATACTACTTCTCATTTTTAAAAAAATTAAAATGCTAACAAGAGAGACACAATTAACAAGCTTGTAAGATTACCTCCATGACAGAAGGATCAGAACATCAGCTTGCCAAACTATTTATGGCTACTGAATTACTCCAGCATCTGATTCAGATACACAGATTGCAAAAAACATTGAAGACTATTCATGTAAACTTGTTTCACTCTTCGAACTTTCGTATTAATGCTAATTTGGCAAGATGGGATACTTTAATACCCCAAGAGCAGTACACAAGCCATTCATTCTTCCTTCCTTAAGACAAGAAAGGAGATCATGTTCAAATCCCACCTCATAGGCAGCTCCAAAACAACTTCTCCAACAAATTTTTAAAAAATAACTAAAGCGAACAGAAAATGCAAGATTGTATTCAGACCCATACAAAAACAACGTAAGTACACAGAATGGAGCAGAACGCCTGTAAAATTGCCATGAAAATTGATTACTCCAGGCAAAGTTTACTTACTCACCTTTTACCATGGTGATTGAGGATAATAAAATTTTAAAATGCATGCAAGAAGGAACAAGTAAGATTTTACAACCATTGATGAATAAGAAACGTTTGTGGCTACACATGGGAATACTTTTCACCAGAGTCACAGGCTCCCTATTAAAGTCGCATCAAAACTGGAGAGCTGAGAAGAAAGGCACACAGCAACAAAGCATGAACTGCAATGGGACTGCTTGTTACACGAAAACTGCGGTGTTCCTTTCAGAGATAACCCTAACCAGATCTTTATCTTACGAAAACAGGTCAGAACCTACAGGTAGTAAGAGCCACCTGCTTGAGGTGCACATACTAGATCTGCTGCTTCTTTTGCTGGCCAAAACAACAACAAAATGTTTCGGTTCTCAGTTCTTGCATCAGAAGGAAATTTTGAGAGTTTTGCATACCCCTGCAAGCACCGACTGAACTCTGGCCCTTTTAAACATTATAAAACTGAGGACATATGAGTTTAAACATGTCTCAACTATAACAGACTTTAAGTTTAATTAAAGAATTGTATTTAAATATCAGTCAAGTTTCTTAGGAAATCAACCATTTCCACGTTCCATTACAACAGGGCAGTCCTTGGACAAGTTAAAATGTTGTTTTCCTCAAAAATAACTGGAACTGTCTTATGGTTTTGAAATCCACATGACTTTAGCTCCACAGTTGTTGAACAGTGTCTCTCCATGTAAAGTTTTCCAATACAAAAATGCAACTTTAGTTGTAGATCTTGCTTGGTTTTAGTTCTCAAAATTGAGAAGTTCGCCTTAATGCCATGAACATATCACTGGGTAGACTGCATCTGTCTGTCACAAGCCAAATGATCTGGAAGGGATTTCTGAGAATTTAAATACTCTCTTTCAGTTCATCCCATGGTCAGAACAGGTAGTACCCAAGTCACCTATTCACTTCGAAGTGTTAAACTGCATCACAAGAAAATATTTTTATTTTAGCCTTTTCTGCCCTCACACTTAGAATAAAAAAAAGTACACAGATATTTGAAGTAAAGAACATCTATATATTCAACACCAACATTAAAGCAGTTGAAGAAGCTTTGGGGTTTAGTATTTTTTTATTACAGGTGTGTTCATTCTCTTATGTTCTCATCAACTTCGTAACATGAAAAGCCCCATATACTTAGATGAAAAAGTAAAACAGAAGAGAAGAGAAAAAAATACAGTTTTTAGAAGAGTGATTTGTAATTAAATTTCAGTAAGAAATACTACTCTATTAAAGTACACAAAGAAGTATACGTAGATGTAACTAGGAGGCCATACTACCATTTCTATCAGTAAAAATACAAGATCACTTCAGAAACAGGCTCAGGTTTCTCTTTTCAACTGATTTGTACCAACTGCAACTGTTACTCAGAAGCATTTAAAATCTCTCTCCTCAGTAAGATTTAAAGGTTTCTATTTGATTTCTCCTCCATGGCCCCCCAAACCTCAAAATTAAAAATAAGGAAGATTATGTCATCCAGCCAGCCCAGTGATGCCAGTGCAAGATTATTCCCTACAGTGTACTTGCTAGTGCTTAATGCAGTCCAAACTGTGTGTCCTAACACATTATGCAARTGACACACACATAAAAGAAAGTGTCTATCTCAAAGTGCACCCCTCCACCAACAGCCGATCTGTAATTAGCCATGTCCTCTAAGGAGGCACCTCATTCACTCTCAGCAAAGCAGCAGCTGCTGGCAAATAGAAATACAGAAATTTAGAACAAAAATAAGCCTACTACCTACACTCCCAAAGGTGTACGCTCATGGTTGCAAGCCAGAGTCAAAATCTGAACAGCTGTTTGTATTTTTCCAGAATGCCCACACAGAACCTCTCATGCCCAGTGCCAAATATTTACTAACATGATTTGTATCAGGCACTCTCAAATGCCATGCTGTTCAGAGAGCTGCAGCAACAGCTCCCAATGCTTCACTCATAAATACTTTCTGAACTACAAGTTTTCAATGCAAAAAATCAAGAACAGAAAATACAAAGCAGCAAGACTTCCTGCTGAATGCAATTCACTGATGACATACAAAATGATAACAGGGTACACCAATTCAGAAAGATGCAGTAGTTCTAGCCCCCCAATACAAATAAAGAGATTCAGAGAACAAAGCATACAGCTGTGCCTAGTTTTTGCTTTCCTATTACCAAGTGATCCAATATCCAAACTCTAGTATCATCTCCCCACAAGAGTTCTCTTCAAATCTAACAGCAATGGTAAAACAGTAAATTCAGAAAATTGTTTCACCATTACTAACAAAAGATGGTAAACAACAATTCAGGGAGTAGCTAGAGTTCCCATCTAACTGGAGTAAAGGAAAAATGCATTTCACRCTGGTTTAAAAAAAAGAACAAAAAAGAAAAACACAACAGAGGAAGCCTTCCCATTAAATAATCTTTATGTATTTAAGAACTGTGTACATAAAACAGCTTATCCCACCTTGCAACTGTAAGATTAGGCACTTTTGGGTTTACAAGATGTGTCGAGCCTCTGATACGAACACAGTCAAAGCCTGTTTGATGTCGCTGTTCCCACCCATCAGCTGCACTTATACTTCTATTGTATGTACCACCTACTAGTGTGATGGGGAAAAAATACCACAGAAGTGTCTTTGCAAAAATATTAAAAATGACAAGACATAAGAAGCAATTGGACAGGAGAAATGCACAGTATTTACATTAATCTACATTCTGTATAATAAACAGGCAAAGTGTGACCTGATTATCCCCATTCATCCACCAATCTGACCAGACAGCATAACTCTCACCCACTGTTTATCTACTATGCTTGGCACAACATATTATTTAGTATATATACATATATTATCTATTATGGTAAACAGACAAACACTTCCTCTGTAGCAAGGCCCTAAATTCAAGGATTTAATGAGATCATAGGCTCTGACACCTTCTACAACCGTGGAGTTATACCTAACAGCTCATCAGACTGACTTCTGGAGTACTGTAAATTCAGACTGTTTCAACACCTATTTAGAAGCTTCACCATTTATTCTAGGGCTAACTCATGCTTTTTAAAAACAATGACCCCTGTTAACAACAGGAAATAAATATGTTTTCATTTAACATCATTTCCTAATTTTTTGAATCTGCTTCCTATCCTATGCAATTTAATATACAAACAACTGCAAGGAAGAATAACACACAACCTCTGAATGCTAGAAAACCTTAATTTTTCTTCCAGTTGTTATTGGGGGCGTGGGGGGAACCCACACAAAAAAAAAAAACCACCACCACCAGCTACAAAGCATCAGTACATATTCTTAACAGGTTAGTCTAAAACTGCTACATAGACATCCTTAGTAAGAGATACAGAAAGTTTTTCTTTTAATAAGACTCACAGGTTGCACCTGTTCATATTCTAATCATCATCTACACAGCAAGATATGTATGTATTTACAAAATTTTAAAAAGACCAGCTTTTACTCTTTTCAGAGCCCATACTGTTCTGCTGAGCTACCATTTGGTCATCCACCTACAGAAAGACACTTTCATACATTCAAGAGGGATAAGATCACAAATGCATACAGTGTGTAAGATGAAATACCTTCCTCAACTGTTCTCTCAATTGTTTTTTGTGTATGCAAGTAAATACAACAGACAAGAAATAATATGTCTGAAGTAGCAGATATGTTATTTTCACATTTTAATAATAGAAATCATTAAAAATAGCTTAAACAAGGAAAAAAGTCAACTCAGTGCTTTGATGTTTGTTAAACCTGTTAAAGAAAAAAGTTCACTCTTATAATGCATATACTGCATGGAATAAATGCAATTATTTTGTACTGACACGGTTCAAGATATTCTTCAGTCCATGAGGTTTCTCTTGCAAAAATTGTTTTTTTTTCAGACAATTATTGGAGTGGTACAATCAACAAAGGTGCATTTTTGGGAAGCAAAAAGTCACTTTAAAAAACATCAGATGCAGCTACATTTGAAAGCAGATCCCTTCCTTTTCTTGAAGGAACCATTTGCTGCTTTATATCGTCGCTTAACAAATACGTAACATTTCCGCATAGAAGAGGTCCATGTTCTGTCAAATTATCTTAGGCTTACTCCAACATAAATGAAAGCAGAAGTCAGTGTTATGCTTGCATGATTAAACCGGATTTGACTCAAGCTTTTTGAATAGCTGCAACCACAACTCCTAGTAATGCTTGTATTTATACTGAATTTATTCTCCTTTGATGCAAGGTTTGTGCAGAATTCTCTATCACTGTAAGTAATACACACTTCTAATGACTGGTTTTGGTATTGTGTATTATTTGACATATAAAATCTTACAAATGCATTTCTCTAATTCTGATTTTTAACATTATGGTTAAACTTTCCGGCCTCTAAGCATCAGGCATAGAAAAAGCACTGATCCCCAACAATACAGAGTTCCAGAACAGTTTACATGTTTACAGTCATAATTACATAAAGATTGAAATGCAGGATCAAAATACAGCCCTTCAGTGCTTGTGCCCGTATAGTAGAGAGACTTAACAGCTGGAAGTCACCACTCAAAGTTTACCAATGTCATCCCAACCGGGTTGTTAAAATAGTAAACGATCTATTAATTATTGTTAGCGAGAACGCCAATCGTTTTCTATTTTTAGTGTCATCATTGCCCTTCTCTGGTTCCTGACCCTTCCAGCATAGGCTTCTCTTCAGTTTACGCAGTTGTACTCTCTGATAAGGTGTAGGAGTAAGGATATTGTGGGGTTTTCTCCCCCTTTCTGAAATTGAATATTTGTGGTTACAAAGCAAGTACTAAATAAACTCTGACTTCTCTTTTATAGAATTCTTTGGAAATGTATTCCTAATTATTGCCAAATACAGAAACTCTCAGGAATCTCTAAAAACAGTCAACTATTCCTAACAACTCCATTATTTAAAAAAAAAAAAAAAAAAAAAAAAAAAAAAAAAAAAAANAAAAAAAAACAAACAAAACCAAACACACCCACACAACCAAACCAAAAAATCCCACAAAACCAAAACCACCCAAAACCCCACGCTCTTAATGCAAATTTGCAGTAAAGTATTAGAAATTTGCAACAAATATCTAAATGTATGTGTGCTCTAATGAGTGCCAATAGAAAAATATCAAACACTCTTAATAAAATTATTTGATAAAGTATTTTTACTATTCATAAACTGAGGAAATAGTACTGTTTACAATAAAAAAATTGGCTTTTAAAGCCACATATGCTGTGGTTATCAGTTTTTCACCCTACATTTAACATTTTGAATTTAATTTTAATACAGATTAACAGTAAACTATACTATAAACAGATTTAGCAATTCTTTTAAAGTAAATGCAAAATAGTGGGAATAGAAAAGCAAAAAAGCGCTTTTTGTTGTGCCTTTCTAGGCAGAGGAAGGGAGATTAAATTCACACTAACGAAGAAGCCTGTTCCAGCCTCGAATCTGGACAGGCCTGTAGATGGGATGTTGTGACCAAAGTAGTACTGCCTGTACCTCAGCAGGGCTTMATCACTCCAGCAAAACACTGCTACAACCTGACGAAACAAAGATAGTATATGCCTATTAATCTAAAAGCCAGAAAGAACACGCTCTCGCTTATTTGTCCTTATGAACATAAGCTCAGCAATTCTTGCACCCATTTGCAAACGTGTGTCAGATTTCAAACAGAATGGCAAACAGCCCTGAGAGTCCCTGGCCCTCTCTGCCAGCTCCCCCAAGAGCCCAGAATACGTGATCTGTCCCTTTGAACAGCCGCTGTATGTTCAGATGGGAGCCTGCAAGCCTGAATGCAGAATCTTTGTTCTCAACAATCATTTCAGCAAAGGGGCTCTGAAGTGAGAAAGACTACCAGGTACAGTGTCAAAGGGGGAAAAAAAAAAAGAAGCAAAAATAAAAATAGAAATCATGGCAAGGCATAAACAAGTGGAACAGAACATCAGAGTAGACAGGCATCCAAAACAAAAAACAATTATCAGCCAACACATGCGTTACTTAAAGAAGTCAAATTGCATGTCCTCAATTCTCCCACCTCTGTATGCAGAGATACACGGAAGCACTAGCTTCTCAGCCAGACGTTCCCTTTCTTTGTCTGACCACCGATCTTGAAACCAGAGGACAAGTTTTTCAGTTCTTGATCAAACCTTGGTGATTGTAGCTGTACATTTCCAAAAACTGGCTGAAAATCCTTATTTCTGTTGCAACTAACTCCCTGGCCCATGATGAACACAGGCTATGCTTGGAGTCTTCCTCATGACAACCTGCTGTGCATATAGGTCTACAGCTAAACATTAAATGTAGATGAGTTAATACTGCATTACAATGCAAACACCATATGGGATACAGTGTCCCAAGAACATAAATTATTTCCCAAAATTGCTAATACCTTGTATGTCAGTATTAGCACACTATAAAACCCTGAAACAGCAGCAACTCTTTTGCAAACTTAAAATTCATTTTTTGCAGTAGCTGTGTTTCATTACAGGTGTTTTCTGATTTTTTACAACAGAAAAGCGGTTCTTACTGTTCAATACAAGTAAGACTTCAGTTAAAGGGATCTGTTCACCTATAGCACACCAAGCACCACACACAGTAACTGTTCCATCAACTGAACTGAGACAGCAGCTCCCAAGCCACAAATCCTCACTCTCTCTTGGCATTTTACACCAATCTATGAAAAAAGTTGTAAGAAAGCAAGTTGAACTTTAAGCCATGCAGCAATATGTATACTAAAGTAACTGAGAAAGCATTGCAACCTTGATTAGGCATTCATGAGGGCTATCTACCTTCAAGCAAAGCTTATGTCAGGCCTGCTGTGATTAAGGCAATCATCAGTGTAAGTACATGTTTTCTAGCAGTTACATTTTAACTGCAACATATAAGAATCAGGCAAAACAACAGGCAGAGCAGTCCATTTTGCAATTCCATACCTATTAGTAGTCCCCAATTAGACAGCTTTAACATGATGAGCTCCAAAAGTGCCACAGGCCTTGTTAGGGCTTAACATAGTAGGGATAGATAGGTGTATTATGACAAGTGCCAGTGCCAAAAGACCAGCAGTCTCAATACCATAGAATCAAAAAGCAGATTTTCATTTTTACACTTAGACATGTGGTTTCCTCCCTCTTCCCACGCTATTTGAACAGTATTAAAGGATACGTTCTCCAAAAATGGCTTTCAGTTACGTTTTTAAAAAGGACATCAACAAGAATAATGCATGATTAAATCTACATACAAATTAAGAATCATAATTTATCACAAAGACTTAAATCTTCACATCTTCTGTTTTCTTACTTAAGACTCACATTTTGTCCTCACCTAACCCACCTGCTTTAAGAGACTGTGTGAATCTCTTAACTGAGGTGATAGCAGTAAGGAAAATCTTACCGTACCATATGTGCCACTTTTAAACCAAGGCAAAAGGGTGAATTGAGGATAGCAGTAAACTAAAACCTGGCATCCTAACAAAAAAAAAAAAAAAAAAAAAAAAAAAAAAAA
>JAYKAV010000955.1:1092208-1112905 GCA_035582835.1 Phoebastria nigripes | reverse complement strand
CGGCCCGGGCTCGGCGTGAGGGGGAGCCGCGGGCGCGCCGAGGAGGAGCTTCAGCCAGCGCCCGCCTGCAGGCGCGGGGTTTTGCGCGGCTTAGCCGCCTCCTCCGCGCCGGCGACCGCGATCCCTCCCCGGCCCAGCGCGGCACCTCCTCGTTCTCCGCAGCCTTCGCGCCCGAGCACGGCCACCCTTTTCCCCCGTCCCGTTACCCCCCCCACCCCGGAAAGGCCCCGGGTACGCCCAGCGCCTCACGGCGGCCCCCACCCTGACAGGAGCAGGGGCGGCAACCGCCCCTCTTACTCGGCGGCCCGCGGGGCTCCGGACCCTCAGCCCCGCGGCAGCGACGAGGCGTTCCCGGCGCTGGCGGCTCCCGYTGCCTCCGCCGCTGGGGCCGGTGGGGAGCCCGTCCCCGTCCCCTTCCCCCGCCTCCAGGCTGGCGGTTTCTGTTCCCTCCAAAAATCCACCCGCCTCCTCAGACGACACCGCGAGGGCAGGAACGGAAACATTTTCTGTGCTTCATCTATCGTTATCGGAGTGTGTGATATTTATTTTTTTTTCCTTTTCTATAATGGTGATGTTCAGCATAGAGGCTGGACAAGTAAGGTCCCTGTGAAAGGGAACGAAGAAAAACAAAGCATTTGTAAGAAATGGTAAAGGTCTTGTGTGAAATGAAAGATCATGTCTTGTTTGTGCTCTCAAAACAATAATAATGTTTTGAGTTGTGGTGGTTTTTTTACTACGCTACTCTAAGTGATCTCTAAAAAGAGGTGACTGGCCTGGTTATCCATCAGCTACTCGCATCGGCAGCAGGTATGAATACTGGTACCCAGAGAACCGAGGAAAGAGCTTACATCCAGCAGCTGGAGGAAGAGTCTCAAGGTCCAAATGCTGATTCTTGTCAACCAAGGTCACTGCTGAGTTTAAAAGGGTGTTACAACTTGAGGCCTGTCGCACTGATTCAGGTGCTTACCAACAATTCTGTGTGTTGCCATGGATTTCAGTTGGCATATATACAGTTAAAAACCTGTAGTAGTTTCTGAAGAATTTGAGTTCYTCATAAATTTCTGATGTTAAAGACTACTCTGCAACTGAACCTGACCTGGACCAGAGATTATATATACGTATTTTAAATAAGCATACTGCTGTCCAGCTGGCAATCCACAGGATGGTTCTGTCCACCTCCCTAATCGTTTCTCACTGCCATACAACATTTAAAGATTTATTTGCCATCCAGCCCCTGAGCAGACTGTTTTAATATAGTCTGGTCCATGGTTGTCAAGAAGTTGAAAAGACCAGAAAAAATCACTTGAGATTTTTGAAGGGTGGAGAAGGGGAGCAGTTGGGGCACTTTTCCTGTTTAGAAGCTGTTATCAAACAGAACCAAGAAGTGTAGCTGTGTGCTCGGCTGCATACTGCTCTCTGCACTGTAGTCATCCTGTTGATCTGCAGAACATCATCAAAAATCCGTGATGTATATAAAATCGGTTCCGTGTATTCATAATAATCACTTTTTCCATAGGAGCCACAGTACTGACTCCAAATCTAAATTAGGATCATAACTAATATCCACATAGAAAGTTGTCAGATTTACAAAATGTCTCGGAGAGATTAAACCACAAGTAGCCTCTGAGTGATCATTTAGTATCTATCAAGTCTCTATTTATATCAGCACAGCTTCATCAGTACAGTGACAAATCTTCCATTTTTACTTTTCTTACATTGCCAATCAATTTCTCTAGCTTTAGCTTTCAAACTATAATAGGGAGATGAAAATATCACAGAGGAAAATGTGATCCTGGAATCACAAATTACTTCATGGATAGGCTGAGGAAATAGATCTTATTATTAACTCTGAGAAGGCTATATTTGTGTAATTATCAAAAGAATATTTACACTAGCAAATCTTTATTAAACTGTGTGTTTCATTTTCTTCCTTTTAATCACAGTGTTCTATTTTTTTGTGGCAGATGTTTTTGTTTGAGACGCTGGGGTGTTTTTAGGACTTTCATGTATAAGGCTATGCTGCTGTAATTTTTCATTCTAAATATGGTGTCATAGTTACAACAGAAAAACTTAAAGAAGGAGGCAAGCTTTCAGAAACATGCTCGTTATCTCAGATTCATAACATGCAAGCAAAACCTCAGAGGCCTTTAACCACCCTTGAAAGTGATTTAATAAAAGATGTTGCAAAAGCAGAATTAGGGTAACAGAGCTATAATTTCACTTTCTCACCTTCCAGTCTGAAGGTGTTGACACATATTCACTTAGCAGACAGCTGCAGCAGCTTAAAGTGTTAGCACCATCCTACTGTTTATTATCACTCCTTGCTAAAGAGTATCATCCCCACAGGAGAGCTAGTGCAGACATCTTTGAGCACATCTCAGCCACTTCAGTGCAAAGTCTAGCAACTGAATTTAAATTGCTGAGGTAGGCAGAGTTAAGCCTGCACTGCAGTCTAGGGGCTGAGGTATGCTCAGTCGTTCTGTTCTGCCCGTTCTGCTGGGTCAGCGGTGGCATAATTATGGGGCTCTATCTTCTTAAATTATCATTTGCTGAATGAACGTGTTGATATCTTGAGAATATAGAAATTCTAGAGGCTAAATTGTGGACATCAAAATTCACCGGGCCAGGCAGACTGGAGTACTGAAATTCATTACATTAAATATGTTTTAGGTACCTGCCCCCTTCCCACGTGGTCCTTAACATCTGCCTCTAGCAGGGCCCAGGGGCATGCCTTTCTCTCACAGGTACATGTTCAGACATCTAACCTGCACCCAGCCCACTGTGAAGGAACTCACTTCCCAAGCAGTTATGTTGTCCCTGCCATCTTGAAGGCCCTCTCTCTTCTCACCACCTGCAGCCCACCATGATATGTCAGACCTGAGGTGCCATGAGCAGT
The DNA here is from genome assembly GCA_035582835.1 of Phoebastria nigripes. Lineage (NCBI taxonomy): Eukaryota > Metazoa > Chordata > Aves > Procellariiformes > Diomedeidae > Phoebastria > Phoebastria nigripes. Next base: position 1,110,009 of record JAYKAV010000955.1, on the reverse strand, counting down.
GAGGAGGCTCAGCCATAGCCAGTCCCAAATGCCTTACCTTTGGGTTAGAGAACACCACAAGTGGAGAGAAACAGAAGTTAAAGTGAGAGCAAGTTTCTTACAGGACTTTTTAGATTAGATTAGATTAGCGTGGAGTACCTGGGTAGGGTAGATTAGATAGGCAGTAGTGGGAGATAGCAGTAAATCTTGGGTATTTTGTGCTGGGATAAGGAGAAGACTAAAAAGTCTGAAAAGTTAAGTAGGAAAAGGTCCAAGTTTAACACGGCCTGAGTTTGGGGATGAAAGGAAGAGTGAGAGGGAGGAGATACGCGTCTAAGCAAGTAGATGTTTGTATTGATGTTTGCTCTCAGAAATTGTCACTTGTAGGAGCTGCTGAGGTAATGATCGTTCTGATAACACTTTCCACCATAGACCCCAGCTGCTTAAATCTCACGGTCAGGGCCTGCTTTGAGAGGTTCAGGCTGAACATGGACACCTCTGCAATCTCCTCTGTTTTAGAGGTAATGAATGCTACTACCTCCCTGAAAGTGTTTGCGAGCACTGCTGTAAGCACCCTGGCTAGAGACTTTCCAGCGCATGGCCAGAGCACCGATCGGCGCCAGTCTAGAACAGCTTCCCTGCTCCCCAGGATCTTGACAGGTGCCATGTGTGAGAATGATTCATTAGATTTTCCCCAGAATGGRAGATCGAGAAGTGGATGACGCACACATTTTTCATTAATTGATATTTCCAAGATACTGCAGCTAGCAGACAGTCCCTTCCTAGACATGTAAAAGCCATGAAATCATGACTACAGCTACACAGTAATAGGACCATTGTCTGCAACTGTACTTGCTTTACAGATTTCTGCACTGAGATTCCTGTGATTCAGTCAYGATACAGGCATCTGTTTCCTGTCCAGCTCTAGTACATTGTTCATCCTAGACATTGCCGGTGATGGCTGTTTTCTTGGTAATTGTACCACAATATTCCCCTCTCACTCTATGGATGTTCCTATCACCTACACTCTGGCAACAGAAATATAAATATCATTGCTACCATGCCTATGTCTTGGCTCCCATATATACACTGAACTCTGACCACAGTGTCTCCTTTCTTTTATTTCAATCTTCTCTTCACAGGAGACCACACCTACCTCACTTGGCACCGAATGCTGATGCTTTTCAAGTGCTCCAGAGCACTGCCAAACAGAATTGCAGCCAGACCTGCCACTGGGTCCATAGTAAGAGAGGATTTTGGCATCCTGAAGCTTCAGTCATGCTGTCTCCACCAGTCACAGGGTGCTAGGCAATATCCCCTAGAAGTAACACCATTTTAAGTGCATACAGTATTCCACAGGACTTAGCCCTCAGGGAAAATCTCTGCCTATCTAAAGTTGTGGTGAAAAGGAGGCATTTGCCGACTGGAAAGCCAAGGAGGATGCTTAAGATGTGTGGTGGGGTGTGCATCTTGAGAGTGTTAAGGTGTCATCTAAGAGCTGGAACAGTGGCCATCTTAGGACCACTGATCAGAGACATCTGAAGATCCTATGAACAGAGAGGTAGCAACAGAAAGTAGCAGACCTTCCAAGAGGTGACCATCAAGGCACAAGAAATGAGATAGGACATGAGAGGACTATACTTCAGACATCCAGAGAAGGATTAACCATTTGGAGCAAAATTCAGGTGGATAAAGTTAAAAGAAAATGGATATACTACAAAAAGAAGAATGTATTGAAGGCACGGAAAAAATGTATAGCAGGGGCTCCAATCTGAGATATGAGGTTGATTGCCAGCAGCGCCCATGAATAATGACATGTGCAGAGCAGGTACAGGGCGAGCCTGCAGGCAAGTGTTGGGTTTGAACAAAGGAGAAATAGAGTCTCCTGTGAGCGCTTGGGCACTGAAGCAGACCAGAGCCAGCATCACCAGGCTTGCTGAATGCAGGTGAGGGAGCGAGAAAGGGATTCTCTGTAAGACCAGAAGTGTGTCACTGGTGACTTGTAYGTCCTCAAAATATCCTCCAGCACTAAGCTAACCAGTCTGATGGGCAATGCAGCCTCTTGCGTTCCCCTGTGATCCTTCCTCTTGGCATAGCTGTAAATGACTTGAGGCAATGAGACAGCTCAAGTGTGACATTGCATAAATGCATGGCAGGTCCAGGACCATGAGGTGAAGATGACTACTGGGTGTGCTCAGTGAAGCCAAGAGGAATATTTCTGGCTGCACTCTCAGAACCCACGTTCTGAGACTRTGGCCATTGAGTAGAGATGTGCATGGGAAGATGACTGCCCCTTCCATGGAGGAGCTACCAGGAACTGACTTCCCTGGGCTTATTTCCTATCCTGTGCCAGGACAACTCCCCCACCCACTGCTTTGAGGACACCTCAGCATCTTTCCAGTAGCAGCATGAGACTGCAGAACTTATCCTACAGGGTGAGTAATGGCCCTGATGTCCTGACCTGAAATGTGTGTAGAAATTGTCAGGCTGTCTCCTCCCATACCAGCTGTGGGATGATGATGGTAAATGGAGGGAGAGGTTTGCCAGGCATCATGGTTTTGGGTCAGCTTTCTCTGAGGCAGGAAACTGGGGCTTGCCCTTCAGTGCTACCTGAAAGATTTATTTTTAATCTGGGCTGTGTGTTGCTGTTGTTTCCTGGCCCTTTATGTTCTCCTTAGAGGCAGAGTGTGTGTGTGCGTGCATACATATGCCTCCAACACCTTTGCAAAGAGGAGGTGTGACATGACCACAATGACAGAGGAGTATGTCTGTGCATAGACTAAAATTCAGGGTTTGGAAGAGGAGGCAATGAACTGCATACTCTCAAAATACTTCATGGGTTTCAGAGTACCAACAGAGAGTAATGTTATAGCTTGGGTGGACATCCGGGCATCTAGTCCTTATCCTGTTGGATTTTAGGGAGAAAGGAGCCATTTGGCTTCTGGCAGTTGTCTACTTTTGGGAACCAGCTAGCTACCCTATGAAAACCAATGTCTCAGCTGATGTGTCTTCCGCTCTTCAGTGTAGTCTTCTCAGATAACAAAGCTGAGGTGTGAAGGGAGAGCGGTCTCTGACAGGATGCTGCTCCTCATACAGTCTGGCTGACAATGTCCAAGGCACAAAGAAGCCAGGATCTGACAGCGAGATGACTGTTCCTCCTGGCCAGCATCACTGATCCATTGCCAAACAGAGAGGAAGCTGTGTTCGGGTAAGAGGCTCATGGTATTTCATTTCCCCTCAGAGCAAGGATGACCAAGTAGTGAGGTAGGTTATTCTTCCATGAGAAATGTGTCCAAAGCAGAGATGGTGAAAAGTTTCTGATGTCTTGTGAATTCACAACCTCACTTGGTACTTATTCATGCTCCTGTGTGTGCCTGCGTATAGTCTACCTGAACTGGACCCGGAGGTGTTTGTGTGAGGCTACCGACGTGCGCCAAGGCAGGCTGATGCATGACTTCTACAGCAATAAGCCTCAGTTGTTCATACCAACCATCCCTGCTATTCTGATTCTGGGGTTTGATACATTTTGGTCGGTTTGGGGCATTAGTATTTCAGCTCCGACAGCACACTTGGTACTCTGTAAAGAAATACAAAATTGTTCAAGCCTGCAGGAATTTACCGTCATCCAGCCAGAGACAAAAACCATTTCAAGTATAATTCAGTGAGCCCGGGGGAATTAGTTGAAGTGTAAAATTTGAGCAAGCAAGATTACGGCTAGGAGGAGCCCAGCAGAACTCACTTTACTTTTAACTTGGGTTYCTAGCAATGAAAATCTACTGAAACACTCTGAAACCATAAGCAAAGCAAAACTCTTGTTTTTCATGTTCTGCTGTTGGAAACTGTCGCTGTGGAGTAACAACTTGCTTCTGAAAATGCCATGCCTTTGTTTACAGCAAGATTTCCTGATTTTGTAAAGGTCTAGGGGAAAAAAAAAATTACTCCGATCTCTTCTGCATTCACTTAAACTATCTACATTCTTTCATTTGTTTTAAATTAGAGGAGCCAAAGTCTAACAGATAAAGTCATCAGCCTCAGTTCTGCTGAGGGTTTATTCACTTTAGGTCAAACAATGTTAACTTGTTTTAGAAAGCCAGCAGGGACTATTAGATGTGCAGCATTTTCCCTCAGAAACCCTCCCCTCCCACACATGCACAGTTTAAAAGAGTTCAACACAATAAATATCCAATCTATTTAAAATTGGCCGTGACAGAAAAGGTTTAAGTGCTCAAACGGCAGAGGAAAGTGAAATGACAATCTGGGTTACCTTAGCTCCTCCACTGAAATAACAGCTCTGTGTTTGGTTCTGTGCCGTCGACTGGGAGGTGATAAATCAGCCCTATTTTGTAAAATGTTTAGTTTAACTACTGAACTGACAGTTTAGGTGGAAGTAGCTGGTGATGAATTGACAACAGTGTTATCACTCTCTCCTTGCTTTATCACATAATCAGTAGCTTGATCCACTGATTAGTGAAACCATGTTTTAGTAGCACAGAGGTGCTAACAGCCGCCTCCAAAATTCAGGCTACCCATCCTGTATTTCTTCTATCCACAGCTTCCCTCTAGATGGACAAAGTGTGACAGCTTTCTCCTGAGACGTGCCACTTAACAGATCTTCCTCTGTAGCTGGGGCTGGATAAAGATCGCTTTCAGGCATTGAGAAAAAGCTCAGGAGTAAAAATGATACATTTATATCATACRAATATATTGATTTCATCAGAACCCTCCCTCCTTCCAACAACAACATGCTCCACCCAAAGGCAATGTATCAGTTGCTGCTTTCTTATTTTGCCTACCCCATCCAAAGAGCTTTTACTTCACTTTGAGCTTGTCAGAATCTCACTACCAGATACCCTGTAGAAACCAGGTACTCAGCTCTTACTGGTTTCTAAACCTGACTCCATGTGCTGCTACTTATGTCAACCGACCGCAGCTCAGCTCTCTTTTCACTCAGGAGAGAGACACAAGAGATGCTCTCTGGGACAGCAGGAGCCATCTAAAGGCCAGAAGGTCTCTAAACCTGTAAGCTGATTACTATTTATGGGGACTAGGCTCTGAAAGTTATATTACACTGTTCTTTTTTTCCCCCCACTGCTTTCCCACTACCCATCTTCCTGCTCTGGCTTTTAAAAAGTGAGATAAATAATGGGGAGACAGTATCCAGGAAAGCATGACATCCCCCACCAAAAAAAATCTGTGAGGCAAGCTGGATTGTATTTATGTCTGTATGCTATGAATTTTCCAGAAGAGGCTGGATTAGGAATATGTTTGGTATTTTAACAGAGCTAAACTGTCACCATAGCTTCCTGGAATTATATTATAGTAGAAGTATTGTAAATTCCCCAGCAAGCTACATCCTACTTCCAGAGAAAGGATTGTCTATGAATGCTGCTTTCAAGGAGAAGAAAATATTGGATTCATTGTCTTTCAGTGTTTTACAAACCCTTTGAACAAATGTCAAATGCTACAGAAGATGCTGGCTGATCAGAGTTAGAGGTATTATCTAATGAGTGATTCTGCTCTAGTTTTAGAGACCGATAGAGACAACTGTGGGAATTAGGGACACCTGGGGTTGGGTTCAGGTTCCAAGTGGCTCGTCTGCCTGTACGGAAAAAGAAACCATAGAAACCCATCCATGTAAATTATTGCAACTAATGAACAGAAACGCTCATTAGTTTTCTGTAAACCGGCTATGTTGACTGCCTATGCAAACTGTAATATACAAAGAAGAAGCATGCTTTTGAATTGACTGAAGAAAGCATTGAATGTAACATGTTTCAAGTGTGACTAAATTAATTGTTAGCACCCTCCACCAGTTTGTCGCTGTTTGGCAATGGACTTAGAGTTGCAAATCTAGACAAAAATCAATCCAGAAATCTGATCAGCAATAACATAATGCTGGGAGAAGTCGAAATGAAAGTAATGAGCTAAGGAACACAGCCACGTTTACAGAATATTTTCAGCCCAGTCTTCTGCTGAGACACCCTCAGATGTTCATTTCAGAACTGCTTTCCCAGAAGAAAGCAGCAGCCAAATATTTTAACTCATTAGATATACTCAAACTCTTCGCTGCAGTATTGTGCTGTTTCACATGCACCAGACTCCACACGGCTCCATGTGGATGCAAAGTATGTCCACACAAAGGTCATTTGCAGGATTAGACCAAAGGGTTACAAGGGAGGCAAGGGGAAATAGTCCAAGTTAATTTAAGTCTCAAGGCAGTCCTTAAGCCCTAAGCAAAATACAAAACAAACTCTGAGCACAGTAATGCAAAGCATTTTTCCCCAAAGTCTAAGGATAGGGCTTAGTCTTTTTGATACAGTAAGAGTGGTCTTTCCTTTTGATCAGATGGGGATGGACTGTTAGATTTCAGGACTATGCAACTGCCTGATGTGAGGGCCACAAGTATGATACAACTTCTATAAAGGTAATTAGCCTAAATAACTGGGTCTGATTAATATAAAAAAGAAGTCTAAAGGGAAAATCCTCCTCCTCAATATGCTGTATTCCTGTTTGCTCTTCTCAGTCCCAGACCTGTAGGACCAGCTGCAGGAGCAACAGGTTCCGTTCCATTTGCGATGTGTCAAGCTCCTCTTTTGGAGACATCCTTAAGTTTTAGAAAAACCTTGATGAAAGCCAGAGAAAAAGCAAAGATTTGCACCAGTCATGATTTGTCAAACTTCTCTATTCACTAAGACTTTTTTTGCACTGTCGATACCTTCTATATTTATTTAATCCGCTTTCTCTTATTTATTGCTTTTCTTTTACAAAGAAACAGTTGTTAAAACACTGCCAGCACAATAATTTTCTTAAAATTTAGTCACATTGCTTTTTGAACTGTGTGATACTTCCCAAAGCACAAAAGAGTTAAAGAAAAATAAACAGATTACTGCAACTTTCTGCATTTCAAAACAGAGGTAAATAACAGCTGTGCAGAGCTCAAGTCCCCTTCCAATAGTTAGCTGCTTTAGCGAAGCGGATGAACTAAGTGGAAACACTGCAGCAGTCATCTTTTGGCTTTTCCTCCTGCAAGATGTTTTCTGACTCCGGCTCAGAGGATTATGCTCTTCTTGATCATGACAATATCGTTCTTACAAGAACAAAGATGAGGGCAGAGAGTGAGGCACGCTGCTTGGATCGCTGGGAATGGATGGTCCACGTTAGTGTCTCCTGAAGACAGTTACCTCAAAGAGCTGCCTACTTTAGCTACACCTAGAGCCAAATGGTTATTTCACAGACTGCTGGACTAATGAAGTACTGCCCCACCTTTTATGCTACTCTGCATTGAAAGAGGGTATAGAAACAACTGACCCAGCCGGAGGATATACCTGCCAAAGGGAGACTGGCACTTCTGGGCAAGGGGATTGTGCTGGTTCATGATACTGCTCCTTGCAGCATCCTCTGCAGAAGCATTGCTGGAACACCTTATTACTGTCAAATGTGGCACTCAGTGCAGAGCGGACTRGCAGGTTGCTCTAAACTGCGTCAGGGCTCACTTGTCACAGACAGCAGGTCCAGTTAATAGCTAAGTATTTTGGTTCTTCTCTGATAAATGGCAGAGCCTTATTCTTGTACTCTACAGTCTGGACTATTGTAGTCTTTGCTCATTTTACATTAGTTTCCTCCAAGCCTTTTCAGCCTCTGCTCATGCAATTTCCAGTGACTATGCATAAGATACATGCAGAATCGAAACGTTCCTTAGTGTATTGGCTGGAAATGTTTTAATTAAATGGATCTCATACTCCCTCTCTCCTTCTGGCTTTTAATGAAAAGACTTGCTTTTGGTTCCAATTCGGAGCAGGAGCACTGCTGAAATATTGAAAACATTAATGGATTAGCAAAGYGTATGCTGGGTACTCTCTTTCAAAAATATGAACATCTTATTCACCTTTAGTTTAGCTCACTGTGAAGACAAGAATGAGGGGCTCTTGTTCTGGACAAAGGTGTTCCAGCACGGCCACTCTTGCTAACTCCAGGTACAATCAAATCCTTACAAATCTGGCTGCAGTAGGACTCTCTTTCTGGGCAAATAGGGAGCCTAATAACACAACCCCCTAACATCCTGAGGCAAAGGAAATTTTCTGCCTGCCTTGTGCTCTCCAAGTGCACTAGACACTGAGGATGGTATTAATGACACCTGATTTTACCCATCTATAAATTATTCATTTGATCTGAACTAACCAGCTAGGCTCTCTCAATAGTCAATTAAGAGACACAGAAGCTGACCAGACATGTTCATACCATTATGTAAGGTGGCTTGCATCAACTTCTTAGGGTTCTTACTTCTCTTCGCTGACTTCTGGGAGAGCCCAGACTACTTAACTGTAATGACATATTATTAGCCCATTTCCTTTTTGTCCACCCTTATATTGTGAGAATTACAATAAAAGTAACACTTTATTCCCGTATAGAAAACAGCATCCCTTTGATGAGTAGCAGGGGACAGCTGTGCAATTCTGCTCTATATAACCGCACATATACAAGTATTAATTATTTCTATATTAAGAAATAAGTATGACATGAGTTAACAGTAAGGCTTTCATCCAAGTGTGTAGGGGTAATTTTCTCCTGGTAGCATTGCTGCTAACCAAGTRTATTAACTGAGACATTTCAATTATGTTAATTAGTTATTTCCTAATTCTTTGGCTTATCACTTTATAAATTGTCATGCCATTTTGTGGGGTGAGAGCAACAGTGTGACTGTGCTGCAGGATCTGTATTACTGGAGGTTTGCTTTTAGTAAGGAAGGATTTTTTACTCTGAGCAAGGCACCAGGACTTGTATTTTGAAAGCTTCTGTAAAAGAAAATACTGATTTTCAGTTTAGTTTCATTCATCATGTTACAAAACTTAGCAGTCTGTCTGTCGCGGACTATACCAGGAATGGTTGTGACCCTGGAAACAGTATGCCTAGTACATGTCATTTTTATTGACATAGAAATGGGGTCCATTTAATAGTAATAAAGAACTGAGTGTGTGTCCACTACCGTAAGAAATTATTAGAAGATCTGTTTCACAACTGACTTGTGTATAAGTCTAGAGAAAAGTAAAATATTGAGACATTATATAATTGACCTCTACTGAGGTGAAGAGTTAAGCATTGTATACTATGTGCCAAATGCATAAAAACTGAATTCAAATCTTGTCTTTTCACAGTATACACTCTCACAAGGGTTGGGGTTTTTTTGTTCATTGGAGATCTGTTCTGTATGTCAGCATCATAGAAAGATTTTCAGTACAGATATTCTCTAAACTATTCTATAGCAAGGAGTGACTAAATCCTTATCTTGTTCACTGCTGGACAAGCTAGTAGTTGGAAATGTGTCCCTTTCATGGAACTGGGACTGAGAACCAAAGCCTCCCTACAGAAGGTTATTTTTCAGTCCTTGTGGCTGTAAAGACAGCCTTCGGTGTGTGATTGAAATGAGACCACTGCAATTATTCTCCTGATGCTGCCAGCAAAGAGCATGAAACAACAACTTCGTTATCCAAGAACTGCCACATTTATCACAGCCAGGATGTTAATTCAGAAAGCAAATACAACTCAAGGTTTTAACAGTATGCCTACCATAAGGTTGAGTGTATGGGAAGGTACACCAGAGGTCAAAGGTGCTGTTGACTGCAGTTGTGGATTAAAGGGGAAGAAAAGAAGTTTTGGTAAGGAGATGCCAGCGTGGTCAAAAATAGACTTAGTTTTGTGAGTGTTAGCACTGCAGAAACTATGATTCAGGGACCCATCTAACACATAAAAAAAGCATTTGGCAGTGAGAAAGGCCTTCAGGAGAAACCATAGTATTTCAAAAGGTGCCAGAACACGTACGTAGCTGGGTACGGCCTCTGTGGATCGCTTGGTAGCAGCTCCTGCAAAGTGCTCCAAAGCCTGTGCATCTCTCACTGTATGTTCTCCTTTATCTACTTGCCTTTGGTGTCAAGAAACAGACTCCCACGAGTTCCTGAGTACCAAAATTACAGCTACCCACTCTCTCATTATAAAACCCTCTAGTTCTCCTGCGACAGCCGTTGGAACAGAGCAGTGCTGGGGATGAGTCCTGCAGCCCACCGACAGCCAAGAAGTACGAAGGCAGCGTGGGGACTGAAAGATAATCTGTACTGGATATTGATCGTTATTTCAACATCTGCATATGTGAAATAATGAACATAGTATTGAATATCCTGTTTATTTTCCTACTTAATTGTAAGAAACCCCTTTTTCAGCTTTCTATGAGGTTGACATCAAAATGCTCCTGTGTCACAGGACCTGCAAAATCCACATTTTCTTTTTTTAAGACACTTCATCTTGATTAGCAGTATTTCCAGTAGTATAACTATGTCAATGAAGTCAAACAAACTAAAAAGCCATCTCACACAGGCTCTTGTATTAGCCTCTGGGCAGATCAGGCCTCATTACTCCTTTCATGAAGTTATAGTGGTATGATGACCATTATAAAGAGCCGAGGGCCTTTGGGATATTAGTAGAATGTTAGATATCCTACCCTATGTTCATGATGAACTTCAGAGTTTTTAATAACTTTCCTTTTTGTGGAGAAATCCCTACAAATGTAGGAGCCAATTTCTAGTCACCTAACTGGTCATACACGTAACCCGTAATTACAGAATTTGTATTCAGTGAGCAATGCTCACAGTGTTTATTTTACCCACTATGTAACTGGATAGAAGTACATGGCTCCATACTTACTGCAGGCTAGAAGCATGCAAGTGTTTAGCACTGAACCAGAAGAATATCTTTTCCTGTTTTACCTCCAAAGTAGTTCTGTTATGAAGATCTATTCCTAAACTAGCACATAGATGTCACTTAGAGACAGGTTGTAATGGGAAACATTTGCTTTTTGGCTAGATTAGTGCATTTAAATGGATCAATGATGAGATGCAGCTGTAGGGTGGAGGCTCTTTAAGAGCTGCACTTCTCAGTGCCAAATACAATGAAATACGGATGACTTCCAGCTAACTTATTGTTGATCTTTATATGAGGGGAAATTTTGCAACATGAGTATTTGATAATGTGAAGCTGTACTGTAGAAAATCAAAAAAGATATATGGTAATTGTAAAGATAAGACAGATAAAGGGAGGAAGCTAAAGCTGACAAGATAGTTAAAGTAAATGTGAAATGAGCTGGAGACAATCAAAGATGAGTAAGAAATTAGAAATGGTAAAACTCTTAGCAAAAAAGAGATGAAAATAACAGAAAGTATAACAGATACATGGATAATAAGGAAATGATCAGTAAAAGACTGGGTGCAAGCAGAATAACCATGATATAATAAGAAAATTCTTCAGGAATAAATTGTAAAGCTATACAAATTGAGAGCTAAGAAGGTTAGCCTGATTCTGAACTGATGACTTACCAACACAGGTAAAATAATGTCTTTTTTTGCTATGCTCTACTCACAACTCTTGATTTGGATTGCGTTACTTACCTAAACTTACATGCTCAGATAGGTAAGAAAAGGAGGCTCTTGAAATAATTCACATCAATCTTCTTGCTTCCCAAGTAATTTCCTTTTTCTGTCTATATATCTACCACAGCCATTATCATTTTATTTACTTTGTCTCTGACTGTAAGATGGGAAACTCTCAGGCACCTCGTGCCAGTCCAACAATAGTTMAAAAAAAATGAAGTCTTTTGCCAGCTGAGAAATGCAACACACCACGTGGAGCTGCTCAGCTGAAAAAGAAATACACAAAACAAAAAAAAAAGCCCCTGACCTGTTGTCCTCTTCGGCAAACTGTAGAAAATGAAAACAGTTCTGGAGATAACATAAGTCAAATAATTTTTATCAGATCCTTAAACTTACAGAAAGTTATGTGTGTAATTTCAAAAGAAATCCTCAAAATGTGACCCAATTTGGGTTCAGCTTTCTTCAGCACTTCAACCTGAAAAAATGCATTGCAGTAGAATTCAATTAGTAGGAAAAACATCCGTGTGTGGACAGAAAGAAAAACKGTGTGGACTAACGCTGCTGATGGGATAACCCATAGTTTTATGTAACGGAAGGCTTGAAAAGTTTAAATGGACAAGAAGGTCACTTGTAGCTCCTCTGAACTTGCCTCATCACGTTCATTGCTTTTCCAAGCATTTGCACGACTGTATCAAAGCTGATTTTTTGTCGAAAAGTCACTGTAGCTGGACCATGGGGGTTTGCTAAAGACACAACCATAAATGAACTGTTTTCCTGGCCTGCTGTTTTTGAGAACTGGAAACTTGAATCGTTTATAGGAAACAATATCCTTTTGGGGCCAAATCCTAACTGCATTAACTGTACGTGGAGTTGGACCATCTCTACATGCAGCAGACAGTGAACCATGACAAGAGAAGCTGTTTCTAGCAAGTAGCTCTCGACAAATTAGTGGGCTGTCTATGGCAGTCCCTGTTACAGCAAGGCTGCATAAAGGATTTTGCATTTTAAATTGCTTCAGCTCTGCCATCTAGGGGAGCTCAGCCCGAAAGGGTACGTGGTAGGGGAAATAATGAGGAATCGGTCCAAAACAAAGAAGCATTTTGGCAGGAAAATCCTATGACAGTCCCCAACCAGGTCTGTGATACGGGGAGGAGGAGGGCCCGTGGGGGACTCCTACGGTTATGCTAGCAGGCTTGAGCTGTAACATTACCACAACACAGAAAAATGATCAGTTAGAGTCACATTAGCATTTCAACCTGACCATAATGAGGAGAACACAGTGCAGCTGCAGATTTGGCAGTCCTGCATGAACAGACCCTAAACAAGGCATGTTATTTAATTTCAGAATAAGAGAAACTGAGACTAAACCCATCTTTCGAAACCATCTAGTTCATCCCCTTCCAATTCCAACTGGGTTGTTCCCAGCCCTCTGTTTTTTAGTGATTTATCTGGTCTGATTTTAAATGACTCAAGAGATGGAGTTTCCACCACTTCCCGTGGGAAATTAGTCCATGGTCTGATAGACACGGCCAGGATATTTTCCTGATGTTCAACCTTCAGTGGTTTTCCTTTGTTCAGTTTAATCTCATTACTCCCAGTTATTCCCCATCAGTCAGTGCTAAGCACTCAGCCCCTCTCTTTTGTGTTTACACTTTCACAGTTGGATACAGTTGTCTTTAGAAAAATCTGGTAGGCTTGATTATATATTATTCACCTTTTCAAATGCAGAGATAAAACAAAAAAAAATGAGCGAAGGATAGTACAAGTTAGTCTTAAAGGATGTTTTCAAGACTTAATCTACTTCCATTCACCAAACCTAGCTGAGACCTGCTCACATTTTTTAGGATACAGTGATTCGTGACCCCACACAAACCTACCACCTCCTTCCTACCTGTGTCAGAACTATGGGAACATGTTATACAAGGTGGGAGTAACGGATGTGGGAAACCAAAGTCAGGTTTCTATAATAAGAGGACACAGAAGCTAAAGAGTTGCAAGAAAATGTGTTTACTGGAGTGGCATTAAAAAAGATTACCGAAAATATCTCAATGTGGGTGCTGCACTAGCTCAGCTTAGGAAATACCAGACAGTAGTGTAGCAATTAATGCCAGAGAGACAAGTCAAAATTTTCACTTGGAGAAAATAGGGAGACAAACCTGAAGTAGAAAGGCTGGTGAATCATAAGCATGGAGAAAGCTGCTGAAATGGTATTTATGGTGAGATCCTTCAGAGGCAAAGTACAGAGGGGGAAGAAAAGGTGATTGAAAACAGCTGTTTCTTGAATTTGTGGAAAATGCTGAAAAGAGAATGAGGATCCCTTAACACCTTGCAAGAAAGATTAAAGACATGGAAGCTGAAATAGAATTGTGGAAGCCAAATGAAAGCATGAAGAGTAACCTGAGCAAATCTTTTGAAAGTAGGAGACAGATCAGAGGAGGGAGCAGTAGTATTAGCTGCAAATAAATCAATAGAGGCTTTTGTGGGACCCTTAAGAGATAACTGGGCTTTCYGGAAGCTTGGGCTGAAATGCAGCATCAGTAGAACAGTCTGTTCCTTGCTAGCCTTCATCATAAGGAAGCTGCTGAGAGAGATGCACTATTCCTCCTCCTTTCCTCACGAGCTCCTGTCTTTAAAATACCCGAGTTTTACAAGTAACAGTTTAAAATGTTTTTAAAGTGACAGTTTAAAGTTCGAATGAAAGACTCRTCTTACCTCCAGTTCTGAACTTTATGGAAGTCATGAGCTAAGCACCCTGATTCAGTGGAGCACAGGTGGCAGAAGCCAAATCAGGGAAGATTTAGGTCAGAACTGAAGAAGAAAACTGTAGGCAATGATTGTAGATGTGCTGCTCAAGGAGCAGACCCATAGCAAGGAGGAGAGAGCASCTGGACGAGCAACTGGAGTCAAGGACAGGTTTCTTAAGGTGGGAGAGACTAAAGTATCCTTGGGAAGCATTGCTCCTTGCACCTGCAAATACGCTATTTCCTCTTCCACCGTGAATCCACTGCAGAGGCAGCAAGAGAACGTTACTTTTATCAGGGATAATGACTGTAACTCTGTGGCACTGACATTATCAAGGGCCGCTCAACTAGCACATGCACAAGCTCCAGGCTCTTGTCCTTTGCACACAACTGAAAACATAAAGAACATTCAGATAGTAAGTTGGACAAAAAAACAGTTGTTATGGGCTCAGGCACGGCTACTCCCAGGACACTGCATTGCCTTCCAGCCCGTCTGGACTGCAGTGAGGTGTGGAAGAAGATTCTCTGGCATATCTTCATGAGCTCAGTGTAATGTTATTGTTGTTATGTGATGGGCTAGTGATAGGAACTGGATGAACTCATCTGGAGACAGCAGAATCTCCTTTCAACTAGCTCAATTCAGATAACACCAAATAGAGGGAGAGACCCTAGCCAGTGACCTCCAAGCCCAGAGATACATTCTAAAATGTGTAAGACATTCAGATTTTGAATTTTAGATGTTTAAACCCGATACCCTCTCTTGCCATAGATAACCTTTTGTAATGTATGTTTAAAAAATAATTTTCTCTATGACCTCCTGCTTTTTTATACATTTTTTCTCATCGGACAGATTGTAAGGTTTCAGATGGTACATTTTCAGTTTGACTTCCTACGGCACGGAAGAAGCTGAAGTGCCTGGTGGCTGGCCGGGCTTGCCAGCACTCCAGTTCTCAGGCAGGAGTGAAGAAAGGCTGCAAAATGACAAATAGGATCTCAGGTTGAACTTTTTGAAAAAGAAAATAAATATGGGGTTATGCTGATAGATAAGACATAGGGAGATTTTAAACACTGACTTAGGAGTTGTCAGGCTATGTCATTTTTATTTCATCTGGAAAGTAATAGTACAAATATAGAAATATTGTATAGGCCAAAATCTAGTGATCTTTTTTAATTCTGCATTTTGCAGTGACTCCACCTAAGCTATTTGTCTAGATATTATTTGGCTGGGCTGTAGTGGCGTGGTATGCAATTTCACTTAGTTATCCATTTCAAGGATCAGCCTTCAACTCAAAAGGTAAGAGAAATGTCAGGACAGAAAGCAAGAATCTGTGACTCACAAGATGTCACATGCTTCGGTTTCTTGACTGAAATTTCTGAAATGAGAACCACCTGCTCCTGGTAGTAATGCAGCATCTCTTACTGGAAAGTCAAACAGCTATTTCAGTAGAGTCTGGGGAAAAAAAAGCTACAAGAAAGAAATTCTGCCAGAAGCTTCAGCAGCAGTCCTGTGAGACCAGAAGGGAAGTACAGCAGATCCTTCAGAGCCTGARAGCCCAGCAGAAGGTTGCTAGTTCCAGCAAAATTAAGACAAAGCAGAATTAAAAATACAACAAAAGATGAAGGAAGACAGTAAAAGAAATGCCGCGAGGTAGAAAGGGGGTGGTATTAGGAAGAGGCCAAGGTGCAGCAAGCAGAGTATGATCTAGCCGTTGATCTACCGGGCCAGGGGCCGACCAGCTAAACCCCAGCGCAACTGGCTGGTGCTGTGACGAGGGCATCCCCTYGAGATGCTGCCGCTAAATAGGACACTTTGCCATGTGCAGTGACACTGCTGGGTATGAAAAAGCACTAATACTACAGCTCCTACAGCAGTGTGTTTTCATTTTTTGCGGCACACTCCCTAATAGCTTGAAAGTAGAGCCGATGCATATCTCTAAAATCAGGGCTGTAACTTCTTGATTTTCAAAACAGAAAATCGAAGCCTGTATGCTTGCCCACATCACATATTTATGTTGTGAAAGCCAGCTTAGACATGTCTGCAAAGGGCCAACTTGTAACACTCTGAATCTAAAGTAGCACTTTGCTCTTGGATGTTACTACACTTGGCTGTCCACTCGATTAGAGGAACTTCCACATTTTTCAAGAGCAATTTGAAAATATGGATAGTAGAAGGGAAGATGATATCCAGAAAGAAGGAGAGGGGCAGAATCTGGCCTCGAGTGATACGCAATATTTGGGTGGGAGGTGCTGAAAGCATACAACTGTTGCTTTCGATTTTGATTGCAATGGAATTTAAAGGAATTGTAATCAATATGACATGAAAGCTCAGATGGAGTGGCCTGGCATAAACCGAGCCTGTGGTTAGTTTAAACATCTATCACGCTGACCTCTCGTAAATCAGGGTCAGGAAACAATGAGAGGGCAGGCGAGTGTTTGCACTGTTGTTTGCTGACTGGCTGTTCAAAGGAATGCTGGAAGAATGTGCCAAGAATCTGGCTTTGTCAGGGAAAAAAGTTCTTGTTTTTTAAAAGACTGACAGATCTCTGGAGACAAAGAGGAGCGAGCTGGCGCACACGTGAAGATGACTAAAACCAGAAGCAGGACTTCTAGAAGTTTCTGCAGGCGTTGCAAGTAATTAAAAATAGTAGGAGAGGCACGAGGCATCAGACTGTAATCCTGCATTACGCTGCGCCTGTGTGCGAAACAAGTGCCGCGGCTGGGAGCGAGGTGGGGGTTGCGGCCTCTTGGCACCACGTAAGGCTTGTGCAGGAGCCTGCCCCGTTCAGGGAGTCGGGGAAAGCAAACCCGGGGTTGCTGAGGTAACTGCCAATTGCGGTGCACGGGGAAAAGCAGATCGGCAAGCCCTGGCATTGCCACAAAAATGTAGGCCAGGAACTAAGATGAGGCCCAGTGTATATTTTACACTATTGTCGTGGCCAGAAGGGCTCAAATGGTGAAGGATATTCCTCTGAAGCCAGTTGTTCTCACTTTAAGGCTGCCTTATTGTGCCATAAAATGTCACTGGAGCAAGAGAACAATTTCCTGGTTGCTGGAATAATTCAGCATTTAAATGGGGGCACTGCGATGCRCTATCAACGCACACAAGATGTATCGGAAAAGGCAAGTGGACCTGCTGTGGAAAGCACAAAGAAGAGTAAAAAGAAATTTAATTTGGACGAGCAGTCTGGATGCCACTGTTGAAACATGCTGGTTGGAAGGAGGGAAAGTGAGCATCCTTAGTTAAAACCAAACTTGTGAGGGTTGCCTTAGCCATAATTTCTAAAGTCAGTAAGGTAGAGCTAATGAAGTACACTCAATAGGCAATCAAGCAGGAAACCTGTCACTGATTTAAAATGCTGAACACAGAAGTTCTGGTAGAGCTCTCGAAAATAACCGAGAATCCGGGAAGTAGAAAAATACCTTTTAGCTGAAACTTTATTACCCACAGGGATAAAAATACTGATTTTTATTTTGAGCTGTTTTTCTATGTCCACATTTCTCCTAACAATCATTATTATAGGAATATTATACATAAATGAGAACTACTTTTTGTCTTTCACAAAGCAATTAACGCAGACAGTGAAACATGAATGCCTAATTGCATATTTTAAAACTAACTTTCAGAGCAATTTTGGTATGATGACTTTGCGTTGAATTAACTCAGAAG
>JAYKAV010000955.1:1033499-1091861 GCA_035582835.1 Phoebastria nigripes | reverse complement strand
CGGCATCCTGGCCTGTATCAGAAATAGCGTGGCCAGCAGGAGTAGGGAAGTGATTGTCCCCCTGTACTCGGCACTGGTGAGGCCGCACCTCGAATACTGTGTTCGGTTTTGGGCCCCTCACTACAAGAARGACAYTGAGGTGCYRRAGCGYRTCCARAGAAGGGCAATGAAGCTGGTGAAGGGTCTGGAGAGCAAGTCTTACGAGGAGCGGCTGAGGGAACTGGGACTGTTTAGTCTGAAGAAGAGGAGGCTGAGGGGAGACCTTATTACGCTCTACAACTACCTGAAAGGAGGTTGCAGTGAGGTGGGTGTTGGTCTCTTCTGCCAAGCAACTAGCGATAGGACGAGAGGAAATGACCTCAAGTTGCACCAGGGGAGGTTTAGATTGGACATTAGGAAGAATTTCTTTACCGAAAGAGTGGTTAAGCATTGGAACAGGCTGCCCAGGGAAGTGGTGGAGTCACCATCCCTGGCAGTATTTAAAAGATGTGTAGATGAGGCACTTAGGGACATGGTTTAGTGGGCATGGTGGTGTTGGGTTGATGGTTGGACTTGATGATCTTAGAGGTCTTTTCCAACCTTAATGATTCTATGATTCTATGATTCTAAGAGTGATGGCAACTTCCCAGGATTTTTCACCTTAGATGAACCTATAGACAAAAGATCAAATCACAAATGCTTGTTTTCCTGGAATGGCTAATTAGAAGACTTCTGAAAATATGCTGGCAAAGGGCTTTTGCAAAGTGTGTCAGGGCAGAGGAAAATTGAAAAAAAGGCAAAACTCCTCCAAACCCTAAACTCTTAAGTAATTGTTTGTAAGTTTGCAGCTCTTTATCTGTTAGCTATTAGTTATGTTATGGATAAATACAGTGCTATCTACTGGGACACTACATTTCCCTATATATCAAAACAGTCTGAAGGAGTGAAAGCAGCAGCTCCTTTCAACAGCAGCAGAGGACATTAGCCAGGCCTTGTTGCCTTAGTGTTTCAAGTATCTTGGTACTATAATTTTGATTAAACCTACACATGGAAATCACCTACTTCCTTGATTTTCAAAATACTTCCCACCCACCCAATTATTTCAGTTGGAGCCATGGGCTGGCAAGGGAATGGTAAGTCAGGAATGGTATTTTTGGACTGTAAAATACACATTTATAGAGCAGTCKGGGGGCAAGAGCGAGAGCCAGCAGAGGATGAGAAAAACTGGTTCTGGAAAGTAGCTGAGCAAAGATAGCACTGGCAGTTGGGGAGGGCAGCACAAACCCTGGGAGAAGGACAGGGATGTTTAAAGACATTAACTTGATGACATTTTTTTATTTAGAGCTTGTTCTCGGTGAAAAGCTAACTCCTACATCTTTACAGTTTTAAACTGTGATCCCATCTGCTCTAACATTGAGAGCTGAGCTTGGAAAATACCAGGAGACCTTGGCAGGATGCTGGAGATGACATCGGTAGCTGCGTCGCCGTCTCTTCTCTGCCACAAGAGCCTCCCAGTCCTGAGGGAGCACTGTGCTTCTGGCGGGGCACTTGGRCTGCTGAGTAAACCAGAGACTATGATAGTCCTTCTCATCCTCCCAACCCTTCCCAAAATGGCAGGGTAAAATGCCACTATCCCTGGCCTGGTTCAACCCAAGTCTGTTACCCCATAGGCTTAGCCGATGCCGAGTACTTTGTGGCCACTCCTGCAATACATATAACAATTTTACATGGTTTAGTGCTTCGGCTCGGGAAGGGTTTCTCTTAGCAAATTAAGGTGGATGATGCAGAGGTTCTGTCTGCTCTGTCAGGATAATGGCTGCGTTCAGACATGGATGAAACTATGGCTTTAGGAAGACCACGTTTGGCCCTGAGGAGCCTCAAGGAAGAAAGCTCTGGCATTTATGAGCAGGTGAACTACAAAGCAGAAAAAAGCACATGTGCTCCGTGTTGATTGTTATGATTCATAAACAAGAGTTTATATTCCACTCTTTTTTTCTTACTAGAATGAGACTTGTGTTTATTATGAACTTTGGAAAGTCTATGTAATGATGGCTGAGAACAGCTATGACGTGCCTTTCTCTCCTCGGGTAACGAAGATTTACCTCAACAGCCGTGAATCCACATTGGTGAATGAATGTTTGGTGAGCCTTACCACGAACTGCACGGCCACGTTTCCATGCTCTTTAGTAACGTATTAAATGTTGTACCAAAAATTTAAATTCTCATAGTTAACAATAGCACAAGCATTCCTATTTTTAGGCCAATGCCATTATACTAAAGGAGGCTAAAGGACCGTTTGGAATAACATCCACATTGAAAATGATACTGTTTTCATGCGTACAGCTATATTAACTAAAAACTGTGGCTCCAATCTTGCTAAGACTCAGTAGGGGCTTAACTCGGGGCGTGTGAGCAGTTGTGTTCAGTTGGTCTGTGTTTCTCTGTAGGAATGGGGCCCGTACGCTATGGCGTTAGTTTGCTATTCAAATACAGAGAACACGCACTCCTTCAGTAGCTTTACATACAGTTTTCACAACCTAT
The DNA here is from genome assembly GCA_035582835.1 of Phoebastria nigripes. Taxonomy (NCBI): domain Eukaryota; kingdom Metazoa; phylum Chordata; class Aves; order Procellariiformes; family Diomedeidae; genus Phoebastria; species Phoebastria nigripes. Next base: position 1,089,341 of record JAYKAV010000955.1, on the reverse strand, counting down.
TTTGACTTCACAGAATGCYGTTGTCCTTCTGCATAAAATAATTTACATGTCTCAGAGACTGCTGAAGTTGAGACAGTCTAAACACAGTTTACAGGATGGAAAATAACCCCAGTAAGTCTGCGCCCGACCAAAGACTTCAGATCAGCCTGGGGCAGTGCCATGACGTGCCTTGACTTCCTTCTTCCCTTCTGTACAGGAAATGTGTTCTTATATTTGACTCTTTTTCTATAAATAAATGGAACATAATAAGGAACACACTCAGTAGCTTTGGACTCCAGCTTGTGACCCGTGTCGGGAAAATATAAAAATATTGTGAGGCATATATTGGCTAGGCTGCAAGGTATGGCTGAGGCCTGACAGAATCAACTGTGTGCCAGACCTGACCTGGATAAACCCTCTTCTGTGCTTGTCTGAGTACTGGAGCTAGAAATACTGCAGCAAAGCGGGATGTTTGTTGTGCTGATTTGCGTCTCCATAGCCGGATTCCTCCTCCAGCCACAGCTGCTGCCTAAGCTCCGGGAGCAAATGAAACCACGTTGGGCAATGCTGGTGGCACACGGAATCCTCTCTCCATGCCTCGCAAGCCAGCTAGCTTCTCCACTCTGATAGTTTTGGACACAAACCAGGGAGTTTTTTTCCCCTTAAATTAAGTATTTGCTACTTTTCTTAAAATCTCTCATGAAATACCAGTAACTGCCGCCCAGTAGAGTGTCTCAGCGGTTCGTGGGGTTTGTTTTCTCTAAAGGTTGTGAACTCACTGGTGTTTGCGTGATGTCTCCGGATCATCCTTCACCTTGCTCCCAGCACCTGCTGAGCTTGTAAATTGGTTTCTGCCCAACATGGACTAAGAGGAATAGGGAGAAATGGAAATAAAGATCTAAGGAATAGGGTAAAGCCTGAGATGGGAAGACCTAAAAATCTCAGAAAATAAGACAGAGACTGTTAGTAACAACACTGAGATCTACTCAGATGGAGTAACATAGGTGTCTAATGTGGTTGATTAAGTTTAAGACACAGAGAGATTCAGGTTGACTTTACAGAGCTGAGACTGCCTCGTACACAGCTTAGGCAAAATAGAACTGGAAGCTTAAATTGCGTGTTTGTAGTTAAAAGCTTAAACGCAGCTAATAGCATCATGTTATTATGTGAAATGCCTTCTGGACAAAGATAAACAATTTCAGTTTATTGTGGTTTTCTTTCCCATATGGCACAAATGGGCCCAGGACCAAACTGGCTCTCAGCAGAAAGCCTTCCATCTCCGCACTCATTCAGGAGGTCATATTTAACCGATTTTAATATCCTTCCTGTACACTCACTGGTGGATCCATTCCAGTCAATACTCTACAGTTAAAGTTTTTAATGACACTTCATTTTTTACTCTCCTTGACTCTTCTGCTGCTCATGCTACTGTTGAATATTCCTTTGTATCTGGTCTGCTCTTTGTCTCTCTGTGCTAGTGTTTATGCTGAGCTATTATTTCCAAAAGCTAAGTTTTGAGCACTCTCACCTCATTCCAAATTTCCTAAGAAAAGGCAGAAACACTACTACAATAATTCTCATGAAAACCCAAACAAATAAATCATTTAAACAACACTTGCATGATTCAGAAAGACGAAGAGATATTCATGCCCACATCAAAGAATGACACAATTGTACTTGCCTCTCCTTTTTATTCTGGTACCTCCTGTTTTCATTCCAAGTTATATTATTGCATGTTTTCCCAGTCTATCCAGATTAGGCAAGAAACGTATTTTCAAAGGTACATAATCACTGAAGGATGCAGCTAGGCACCCACCCAAGCAGGTGAAATCCCATAAAATTTTCTTGGATGCTTAAGCACCTTCGAAAATCCGCCCCTGAATGTTTCAGAACAAGGTCTTACCTTCCCTGGAAAACAATAAACGTTTGTAAGTATCATTAAAAATTACAGGACTGGCAAGAATTTGGTTAAAAGACACCAGGATAGAACACAACATAAAAATAGGGTGTAACTGGAGAAAAGCAATCTGAAGAAAAGAGATTAATACTTCTAATAGTTTAGGAAAATGGAAAATTACTGAGAAAAGGCACTTCAAGATAACTCTGGTTTCTGGCATTGCTTCCAAAACCTCTTAGCTAAATTCCAATGTTTTTCTATGCAAATTCAATAGCTATGAAGGCATAACATATATCTTCCAGCAATAGAGTTGTCCCTTGTATAACCTCATGACTTAACAGTGCTGAGAAATGTACAAAGCTTTACTAACAGTAGGACCAATGGATTTTGGAACATGTGTAGTAATGATTTAATGTAATGAAATTTTGCGTCATGATTAGAAAYGAGATTTTCTTACCATTATCAGAGGCCCAATCATGCAGGTCTAAGAGAGGCTGCTAGATCACAATACTACAAGTCATTTTTGTCTCTTTCTGCTACAGAAAAAAAGGGGAAATCTTTCACGCCACTCCTGAAACAAACTGAAGGTCAGCCTTTGAATGGTATCCAAACCTTTTTCTCTCTTAGTATTACAAATAAATTGCTGTACTGCAAACTCCAGTAGTTTGTCAGTAATTCATTGCTCCGTGCAGCAGCAGAAGGAACAAGGCACGACAGCAAAGTATTTAACTAATTGAGTCTAAGTTTCTGCAGATTTGGAACCCCCTTTGTGTTCCAAAACCACCACTGGCAACAGTGAAAAGCTCAGCTGTGGATACACACGTGTTCCTGTGAAGGTACCAAGAAACCAAGCACTGGTTTATCGACAGAAAGGAAGGTAGTGTCAGCCAGTGTTTCATGACAGAGCACAAATAAGTAACTGAACTACAGCTGACAACCTTCAAGGGGCTTACAGAGCCTCGCCCAGAACTGATGTCTCCTTTTTCCCTTCTAAAAAATACTGGGTGTTCTCCATCTTTTCTGCAAAATAAATAACAACCTTTCTTCAATGTGTTAGCACTCCCTTCTCTCTTTTGGTTATCTTTCCCCTCTTGTAATTTATGGCAAGTGCAGGATATTGCTCTTCCTTAACAAAGATTTATCCTTTTAACACCACAAAATAATCCCACAGTATAGTTTATGGCTTGTGATCAATCTTTTCCAGCTGGCCACGTGCTGTGCGGTGTTCCTCACTGCTCTGAATATCCCTGGCAAACACAGCAGTCATGCCCTGTGGTACCAATGCTAGCAGCTCAGGTACTGAGATAGCTCTGTGTGGCTGACTTCCCAGAGGAAGGCATATAGCATTAAATAAGTAATTGTGAAAGGTGTATGAAATTAGGGTGAAAGCTTTTATTTTCCCGCCACTTTATTTTCTTTTTGTTGAGGGGTCGGGTAAAGTACCTGACACTCCGCTTCTCTCACCTACGAGGTTTCGAATGGGGACTGCTGAAATACGCCCAGAAAGAGGTTGATTCATCCTCTGTAGTTATCTTGTGCTCTCTGGTGAATAAAGAGCTAACTTTTGGAAGACTGAACTGAGGTAACGCACGCCTACGTTAACTTATATGTGTAAATTTCTCCCTCCAATCTAAGGAGAAAAAGAATTTAAGATACCTTTCACAGTACGCTTAGATATTGCATTCATCTCAGATCTTTATACGTAGACTACCAGAGTTTTTGGAAAACATTTTAAAAAGTAAAAGAAGGGAAAAACATTCCCAGCTGTGATGGTTTTACAAAAGGGCAAGGATCCCTCTATCTCTTGCTATGCTACCCTGTAATGTTTTTCTTTTGAGATTCTCATTTTTAACTGAAGCTGAAAATTAAAGTTTTCTAGGTAGCTAGAATCAGTTACAGTCTGCATGTGTAACAACTTTGATTACAATAGGGGGTTTCACTGCTATTTTATCTGAGAAAACAAAAATGCAAACATATGCAGAAAAGCTGATTTGGCCTTTATCTTCTTCAGTATAAAGAAATATTAAAATTTAAAACTCCAGTATTTTTATTGAAATAAATGTTATTCTCACCACAGAGCAATAAGGATGACTCATGACATAAGTACATCTCCAAGTTAAGCATTTTACTGGGTATAAACTGTGATAATTTGACTCTTTCACAGATCAGAAACGGTTCTGCAGCTGAATATCACATACAGTTAATATTGTATTTTTGGGGAAAATATGTTGGAATTTTACATTATAGAAATTCATTAATAAAACTTTGAGGACTAACATAATATGGTCAGGAAATGTAACACTAACAGGAAGCAATCAAAAAACCAGACACTATTTTCTACTTTGTTCAACTATAAATACAAGAATGCAGCAGCTAATTGAATTGAAAAAAAATATTTTAGTTACAGACCTTTTGGACTATTTAAATTCCATTTTTTAAGCAGGAGCTACTAGATATTCAGACCACATCTAGAGTTTGTAACATGAAATCCTAAATGATATTCAGTTAACCAAGTTGCAGGAATTATTCTTCCTACTTTGGCTTTCTCTCCAGAAAATCACTTTCAGATATTTTGGAATTGGACCAGATGTAAGCATGGATGAACTGAATAAAGTCTAAAACCTGATGGCTGTTAAACATTTATGTAACTTTAAACCAAATTACTGCCCATGTTAATTTGTATTCAACAGGTAGGGAAAGGATGCTGGTGTTAAGAGTGCATGAGAAGAAAAACTGAGATAAAAATGGATGCCCACCAAATACCTAAACACGATGTCCAGAAAAATAACGGATTGTAAAGAACACCCTCTATTCTTCAGTAACAGATGTTGCTGAACTGATTTAAAAAAAAATACATTGCTTTGTGGGTCATAGGGTGCAACCGCAGCTGAAAAAATGCTTAGTGGCCTTTTAGTTAAAGGAATGGAATCAATGCTGTTATTGAACCAGGAGACAGCTACAGAAAAAACGTATGGTTTTTTTAAACTATCTGAGCACACCAAAGAAACTAGACCCAATATTAATCAGACATATATGCATAATTACCTGTTCCCTCAGTTACACTAATGATATTTTGGAATCTGATTATTAAAGTAATTGAAAACTAATTTTTCAGATGGAAGTACTTCAAGCAGAGAGTAACGTGGATGGCAACTGAGACATGCTCAGATATATAAAGATACAAAATTCAAATACGACATTAGAAGAGAAAACCACCTCTTAACTCACAGTATAATTGCACATGCAAACTCACTAGTGAAATCTGTATGGTGCTTTTTCACAATGTTAAAAATATGATGGCAGGAGGAAATAAAATTAATTTGAAGAAACATTCCAGTTCTTCTTATCTTCCCTATAAATCTGGTCTTTTCTATTAAGTATGTAGATTTTAATAAACTGAATCTTCCAAGGAAACAACTTTTAACACGGTCTGAATTTTGTGCATCTACAGTACTTCATATTTTCACACTAATTTCACACTAATTCACTTGCTACATTGTTGTTGTTGTTGTTGTTGCTGAAGGCTGATCATCACAGCAAGGCGAATTGGATTGTGACTTTTTAAGAAGAGAGGAAAAAAAGGAAATAACCTAATGGATCTCCTGGACTAAGCCTAAGCCTAAGCATGTCTGCCTACGCAATGTGCCAATACTACTAAATCCATAGAAATCAGAAGCATTAAGAAAAACTTTAACACTCTCATAAAAGAAAAAGAGATGAAACTCTTTCCACCGGCTTCTTCCAAGGGGCTGTATGGGTGTGCCTTCTTCTCTAAAACAGAAGAAAGTTATTCTATGAGGGAAAGCTTTTCCACAGAACTCTTTAAAAATATAGGTTAAAAGAGTAAAGCAGAGAGGGCTGAAGCATTTCTCCAGCAATTACAATAATTCTTTGATCTTCTTCATTCCATTAACATCATGGATTTTATCCAAATAACAATAGCCTAGGAGCCACAGGATACATACATAAGGTATGTTTAGATTACCAGTTAAATGCGTATTTTTGAAGAGCTTTTATGGGATGTGCGAAATATGCTGAAGCAGGAAAATAAACAACTGTGCAATGTAACAAGTGTTCTTAATGTTTCTTTATTAGTTTAAAGGAACCTGAAGCTAATAACAATCTGCCTCTTACAGTTCAGAGCAAAGCTATTGATACACAGCTACTTACTTTGCATTGGCTTCCCTCGGGAAGTTGTTAAGAACAGTTACATACAGTACAGAATTAAATTTTTCACACTTAAAACAGCATGTAAATTAACAAACTTCTTCAAACATGATGTATAAGGGAAGGAAGGAATCTCTAGAGGCTACAGTATTCATGCGTTAACTAGTCTTCTATATGTTTTCCTATACATTTTTTCTTTTTTTATACAAGTCTTCTCCAACATTGTCAGATCTGTATTCTTAAAGATGACAAATGGTTACAAAAAGTCTCAACTTAGACATGCTACAAAAATCAAATCATAACTGAATAATTGTCTGACTAGCATTAAACTTTTGTGCTTAATGAGGTTTAATTAAGAATATATGCACAGGAGAACACTATGTTAATTTTTTTACTTGTTTGTATCCTATAGAAGTAAGAGGATACCACACAGAAATTGAAACCTGCCTGGCATTGTTTTGTCTTGATTAAAATTTGGCACATTAAACAGGTTAGATCTATGGCTACATGACATACCAAAACCATGACATCTTCCAATTTCAGATCAACAGTGTCTTGCAAAGGTTCATTTTGTACCAGCACTCTAATTCAGCACATTCTGAGAGTTAAAACTTCTCTTCGGAAGAGGCAGTAATGAACTGCTAGAAATGTACTATCATACAACATACAGCTTCAGCTGAAACTTTTGAATTGTGGAATTAAATCAAAATAATGCTTTCAATTTGGCAGCAGTTTATCTGACCAAGGCTAAAGGGATGCTGAAGTCAGTAAAATTCTGTAAAATAATCTTCACGCACAGAATGGCACTTTTGAATGATCTTATGCAACACAGTGAAGTACATGAATTGCAATGGGTAGAACTGAGTGAAGAAAAGATGCGTTCACAATGAGACTTGAGGCAGACAGATTATTAGTCAAAAGGCATCTTATGTGGTAATTTTAATACTTAAAAAAGGTAATAACTTTAAAAGCCCTCTACTTCACATTTTAGATAAGAGCTCTCACTTCTGTAAATACTAATCAGTATCTCTAGAGTAAACCCCTTATATTGAGTTGAAAGAAACACAAGTCAGTTGAACCGCTCTTCTGGGAGATGCTTGAGGGAGTGTAGTCAAATTTCTGCTTCACTGAGCTTACAAATCTTCAGGGATGTTACTGCTTCAGACTCTGTATTTTGCTTTGCCATGATCATTGATAACACATATGTGCTGAAAAAAACCATAACACTGATTGCAACAGGATAGTTGATTACATTATTAATTATTAATGAATTGTTCCGAAATACTTTTGCTTGACCAATCTAGTGATCTTGTAATTACCCCTTCCTTTCCAGAGACCTGGACTTGAATTCTGATTTCACTTTCTAGCTACAGCAAGTTTTCCCACTTGCAATTCCCAGCTTTGAGGTCCACCCTTGGGAGTACCACGGGAAGCAAAGGCAAGGCTTGCACCTTTTTTCCATCATTATCTGAGAAAAGGGGCAGGCAACATAGCAGTAAAAGTCCAAACCTGTCTGAACTGCAGTTGTGTTTCACTTTTTACTGCTGTCTCTGCCCGTACTGGGAATGGTGGACCTGTGAAGTCCTAGGCTCACAGAAGATGGAAGTGTAGCAGAGGTATGACTTCTGCTTTTTGGGGGAAGAGATGGGAAGGAACTGTTCACAGCGCTGAGCAGTGACTCCTTTGGATTATTTGAGGTTTTGCAGGGAGTTCTACACTCACTGAAAGGATCCCAACCATGACATTAATGCCCCAGGGAGAAGGCAAATTATGGGGTATTTAAGACACCCTGGAAAAGTAAAACAGTGATTTTTTAAACTTTTTTTTTTAAAGAAACTTACGTTTAGATCTCTGAAGTGCTCATTGTAGTCTAAGGCATAACCTACCACAAATAAATCTGGAATTTCAAATCCATAATCTGTATTGAGACAAATAACAAACACCATCAATACAAGATCAGTGGCAATTATATAGCCCTTAAATTCATGTGTTGGTTCTCTGACAGGCAAACTATAGATAGATGTAGTCAGTTGAGGTTATGTTACTTTTGACTCTGAGACATCAAGGTCAGCAGTAGCCCTATAACCAGTTCCCGCTCATAGACGGTTTGTGACAGGGATGTGAATAGTCAGTGGAGAGTAGGAGAGGTGTGTACAATTATCACTGGCACAACAGACACATTGCGGAAGGAAACCAAAATCAGTGCTGAAAAATTCTGCCTATGTTTGGAAGCTCCATTGGTATACATATGTGATGACAACTGTCTGGTATCACAGTAATGATGAAAAAAATGTACAATTTTAATTCAGAAGTCACTTTCAGAGATTTATATGTTTTCTTCTGAGAATAGCAAAAACTATTTTGCATATTATGCTACCAAAACATGTCAAATGCTTCTCAAATTAAAGCCCCAACCTTATGAAGACTCATGCACATGCTTAACAAAGTAAATGCATGCAGAGTAGCTGAATCATAGAACTCACACACTTGAAGCTAAGCATAGGCATGTATCTTTTTGAGTGTGAAGGTCTGTGCAGTATCAGCACTATATAAAACAAGTTAGACTCTTTCCAAATTGTTCACTCAGTAACTGGACACAAAAATAGGTCAGCATGAAAATTTTACAGGTATTCAAGTAAGGAATTTATTCAATTGTTAAAAATTGTGGGTAATAGACACTTTGGAATCATAAATTTGAGTAAGTGAGGAAATGACACAGCACTGTCAGTGATTTACAAGAGAGATCTCTGATGTTTTATAAAATTCATCACAGTATGAATAAACAAGGATAAAACCTGTTTCATTTTACAAGTTATTACATAAAAATAATAAGCTACCCCTCACGAAGTAATTTTACTGTATTTTTTATATGTTTAACATTAGTGAATCCAGTCAAATATATACTTTAATTTACTGGATTAAATTCTAAATGTTAAAAATACCACTGTATAAAAAGTTGTACAACAAAATGTTTGGGTCACAGTTCAGATTATTGGGCTAAAACCACAGGGCCATGCCCAACATTGAGTAACTTTTGCTTCATAAAGTTTCCCTCTCTCCCACATCCCAAATCACAACCCTTCATGCTGCCTCCTGGTACTCACCTGCCTACTCTCCTTCTACCCTCCTCCCCAGCTCAGCTGACCAGAGCCTTCAGTAGCAAATACTGGCTGATCTCTTCTAGATGGATCTATTCTTTTCAGTATTTAGCCACATACCTGTTATTACGTGATTTATTCTAATAAGTCTAAAATGACAATAGCTTGGTATAGCTCCATTTACGGCTTCACCATAGCACAGTACAAATACCAATAATTCAGAGAGAAGTGGTGCTGGTGTGACACAAACAGAGCAGCAGGAGGAAGTTTAAAAAGCCCAATTTATCTTTTGCTTTTTGGAGGGTGGGATTTAATTACAATATCATTGTTTACCCTTTAAAMAARAAWACTTTAAAAAAAAAAAAAAGTGTTACTCTGTTATAAAAATGTAAAACTTGTGAATAACTAGGTCACAATAAAAACCTTTCATGTTCAGATGGAATCCTGCAGCTCCTCCAAAGAGATACAATGAGGAAGGAAAAGGAAGAAATGGACTTTCTCTTCTGTATAGTTTGTCAGAGACAGAAGATAAACACTCACCTTTCATGGATAAAATTAAACCCTTTCATAACTTCCCTATGAAGTTAGTACTCTGCAGAAAACATCAGACTATAAGGAGGCTAGGCTTTCCAAACCACAGTTACACAAATCCTTCCATTGCATCCCATAGTGCCATTGACAACTGATATTTTACAATGCTTCTAGCAGTCCACAGAATGACATGAAAGGCAAGTGGTAGAATAGTGGTAACTTCTTGTACTGTCATGTACAGATTTTCACAACAACACTTACAATCTGGTCTGTACCCATCAGGCTGAGATGTTCTTTTCACCAACAAACTGTAATTAAAAACAAAATGAAAGCCATGTAAATCTAGATATTTACCTGAATAACATGCATAAAAACTATTCCCTTTATCAAAAAGCTTCCAAGCCATGTGAATCACTGCTCTCGTTCTGCTTCTCCTCCCAACAACGTCCTGATGGCAGGGAAGAGATGGGTGTGTTCCCCTTCAGAGTCCATCAGTGCCAGTCTTGAAATGGCTGAAGGGTCATTGCCACTGCAGAACAATACAAAAGCATTTCCTCTCCTCTCCTCCACCCTCCTCTTAGTGACTCAGGCAGCTCCTCTGCAGAGCTCCCCATGCGATACTGCAGCATTGGATTAAAGCAGGATCTCGGAATGGGAACTTCCACTGGAAAATATTTTGGGCTAGACTAATTAATTACTAAGTTTTGTGATCGTTTTACTCACCTTGCCACTTTAATCATTTTTGGCTTGTATTTTTCTATATTATTAAGTAGAACCTTCATAGTCCTTCCAGTTCCAACAATATCCTTGCAAAACATGAAAAATAGAATAAGTAAAAAACAAAGGAAAGCTGAAAAGAGGAAATCTGGACAATGACTGAGCAGTTCCACCTTCTTATTTTGTGGAAATGATGTATTTTTCCCAGTGTATTGTGAGCCACATCCAAAAAAGGTTGTAACTGAGCTCACACTCTTTGAAGCAAGCACTTTCTACTCATAAAATAATCAGTTAAAGGACTGTCCACTTCCTCTTGAAAATAGCTATGTTTCTAGTACTTTGGATGTAACATGGGACTAGAGATGACTTTACTGGGCACTGCAAGGATGTAGGGATCAGACTTTTCATATTATGCTCAAGATGACAGTATGTCAACATCTCTCCATGGCAGCGCTAAATCTGCCCTATTTGTTGTTTTATTAGTCCAGTACAAATGAGTATTCTCCAGAGCTGCTGTACCCAACCTGATCTGAATGAGATCAGTAGATACCTGGCTACAAAACTGACCATGACATGGAGAGCAGCTGTTGATCCTGAACTCTGTAGGTGTGGATTTTTCATTAGCAACACCTTGTCTCTGCTCCCCAGCTATCTAATAGCATTAACAAAATTTGCTGCGGACGTTTTTCTGTTACAGCAGTTAGCATTAGCAAATATGGAGCTCCTAGCAGCTATTCAGGTAACCAGCCATCTCTGTGGCTGGACTTTTTTTCCCTCCTTTGCTAAGAAAAGACATTCCAACATTTATACATTTCCTTCATTACACTGTCCAGCTTACTTCCCACACAAGCAGACTGGGCCTGAAATGCCAGTCAGATCCTGACATGCTCTCTAACCGTCCCAATTGCTTTTCCAACATTTTAAAAGAGAATCACTTACATTAATTAGGAGAGAATTTGCAGCACCAGTGAGGTGACACATTCTTTTCCTCTACAACTGAACACTGTTGATTTACATCAGCAACATATCTGTGATGGGCCCTCCCCAGGGGACACTGCAGGATGCAATGCTAACGAGCAGGAGTCACGGGGACTTGAGAGAATGACTGACATTCTCAAGCAGCGTGTGAACAACCCTGGAGTTGTAAAGCATGTGCAGGGCTATGCTACTATTTCAAAGTCATGCAACTGAGAAGTKCAGGGCATCATTGCTGTTGATTCACTGTCCTCCAAGGAACAGAACAACTTGCAGAACAGGAGCTGATGAAACCATAGAAAGAACAAATCAAATGACGCAGAAACAGACTCCTGGGTATCACAAGGCAGAGTACCAGTTAGAGCAGCAGCAATGTAGTTTGATCCATCATGCAATTGCAAAAAGACTGAGAGGTCATTAAGCAAATCAAGCCCTCTCCCTCTTCACCAGCTAATTAAGTGTAAACACAGACGAGTTTTAGAAACTGAACACACAATCATGACTTGACTATGTGACTTTATCTAAGTACAATATGACATAAGCACCCAACTTACCTCTACAATTAGCACATTCTGAAAGAAACAAACAAAAAGGAATACAATTACACAATATTCACAAACTAAAAGAAACAAATGTTTGAAAAAGTGAAATGAAGATAGAGAGGTCCATGTGCATACGTACAACACAGTAGGACATAGGGAATTTCCTGTTTCATTTTTGTGCTCTGAAAAAAAGCCAGCCATAAGAGCAAGCCCTGCAGTCACGGGCTACGACTTTATTCAGCTCTGTCTAGATTATCCTCTCTGTGCAAGAACGGATGTAGCTTCAGAAAATAAAATTAGGTGAAAGAAATCCAAATGGGATGAGCTTCACTTCATTCCAGTGTGTCTAGCCATGTACTACAGTGTACCCTATAGTTCACTTAAATACTATTTCCAATGTTAATAAGAGACTACAGCAATCATATTCTTGCTCTGAAATAAATGCTCTTCCCCCCACCCCCCCGTCCCCCAGAAACCTCACAGTAAAGGACTACAGGCCAAGTTGTACCACCCATTCTCAGACTGTGAAGTACCCTCTTTCTCTTCTAATACTGCTGCTGAAATCAATACTATTACTTGAAGAGAAGGGGAGTGGTCCAGTCAAGAGCAGTGATGTCAAGCCTTATGACAGCATGATCACACAGGCTGATCTTTTTGCTGAAATGGTTCGCCACTGTTCCAGGAATCACAATATCTGAAGTGACTTCTGTTCTTTTATTAAAAGCAATAATAAGAAGTAATGTCCTTATTAGAAGAAATAAAAATCTATTTATTAGGGGGCATTATCATATGCATGTTCGAAACGATGGACTCTTACAATCTTGCCTTAAGAGCTACTTTCTGAGGTGAAACCTGCAATAGCAAGAGGAAAGTTATTTCACAAATACCTGTATCTATCTATGTATAGATCTTACACACACATGCACATTGTATGTCCTGCAAAACCTGGAGACGGATAGTTTCATATCCATGCAGTATTCACCAGACTAGCTGTCATTCCACTTTCTTTCTATCAGGCTTGTTGGCTTTGCTACCTACATAACGTGGAGACTGTCTAACTTCAGAACTGTCTAACTTTTCCATCACAGAATCTGTGCTGGTTTTTGCTGGGATAGAGTTAATTTTCTTCATAGTAGGGCTATGTTTTGGATTTGTGCTGAAAACAGTGTTGATAACCCAGGGATGTTTTCGTTATTGCTGAGCAGTGCTTACACAGAGTCAAGGCCTCTCCTGCTCCTCACCCCACCCCACCAGCAAGTAGGCTGGGGGTGCACAAGATGTTGGGAGCTGGAAGAGCTGCCCCAACTGACCAAAGGGATATTCCACACCATATGACATCATGCGCAGCATACAAAGCTGGGGGAAGAAGAAGGAAGCAGGGGGACGTTCGGAGTGATGGTGTCTGTCTTCCCAAGTAAACATTACACATGATGGAGCCCTGCTTTCCTGGAGATGGCTGAACACCTGCCTGCCGATGGGAAGTAGTGAATGAATTCCTTGTTTTGCTTTGCTTGTGTGTGCAGCTTTTGCTTTACCTATTACACTGTCTTTATCTCAACCCATGAGTTTTCTCACTTCTACTCTTCCGATTCTCTCCCCCATCCCACTGYGGGGGAGTGAGCGAGCGCCTGTGTGGTGCTTAGTTGCCAGCTGAGGTTAAACCATGACAGAATCCCAAGGTTGAGAGTTCTGAGAAAGACTCAAACACCATGGAGGAGGAGTGTGTGAAGGGAGTGTGCTCATAAACAGCACACCTTTGACAGTTTCATTAACTGATATGTAAATTTTTTTTAATCTTCAAAACAGAAATTATTAATATAGATTATCCATATTTATATTCATACTGCAGTTCCTCCTAACAATCACAGCGCTTGGTAGGGAGACATAGCATGCTTCATGCATCAACCACTGCAGAAACATGTTACCACACACAGTATTATACCTAGATGCTTCTGAAATGGCAAAACACTTGGTAAAGGTGTGGAGGGAACTCCCAGTAGTAGTTCAGCAGATGTCAGCAATGGAGATATCACTCAAGAAAGCCACTAATTTAGACTGAGCTCCAGTGGAATGTGTATTAATCTTGGAGGGTGGCTCCTTTTTGGTGTTTTCATAACAGGTTTCACTGGTGGTTATACTGCTTGGCACTCCTGACTTTCAACCTCTCAGCTGCTGACACAAACAACTCCGGATCTGAAAGACCTAGTCCTGTGGAGGTAAAAAGTCAAAGGCCTCTTAACAACAAAAGTCCAAAGACTCTAGAAATTTCTTCCTTCAAGAATGAATGGAAGTATGTCAGTCGTCTAGATAAGATGACGAGATCAAAACCACGTTCAGGAGAAGCTTATGACAGGTGTGCAGGGACACATTTTCTTGAAGGAAGCCATTTGAATCCAAAAAGGGTTTGGCTCTCATCTGGCTTCCTGGATGAAGTCATAACTAGGAAAAACACCTCCAAAGACTAGCCCAGGACACCTGGGTCTGAGGCATAAGCAAATCACTTGATTCAGTCAGTGGACACCTGAAGATTATGTGCAGGAGTAATCGTTTAACCATCCCACAGGGAACTTGCACAGCTGGTGATATATGTAAATATTTATGTGTGTATACACATACACACACATATATATATGATATAGGGAGAGAGTAGAAGAGTTGACAAGGAAAGAACCTCACCAGAACTAAAGACGGAAATGACCTCCTTTAGTACCAGCAAACGGTCCAGGATGACTGCAAGTGGCACCTGGTAAGAGAGGCTGACCTGACATCAGCCTGACACCCTGACCCATTCTGCCAGTTTCATGCATCTCTCGCTGCTTTTCATACTGTTGACAAGAACCTTCCTCCCAAAGGAAAAGCACAGATCTTCTAGTGACAAGGCCTATCCAGCAGCTATGGCATGAGATGGGACATACCAAAACTGACATGGCAGAAGGCTGCAAAGTCCTGCATTAGCAGACTGTGTCAGCGTGCAGCAAAGACTGGTTGCTCCCTGAGTGAAGGGTAGCCATGAGCTGGGTGCAATAACACAGCTGGCAGTGCAGGGGCCTCGCCAGCCAGGGCCCAGCCCCACAGTGCCCCAGCGAGGCAAGCGGGCAGACCTGAGACTTGTTCAACCAAGAGTGCATATCATCAGGGGAGTTCATGGTGACGAGGCAGATCTGAGGTCAAGCCAGGATGTCAATCCACAGGTTGGGATCAGGTCCAGTGACAGTAACCATGATCAAACACAGCCCACTGATCTCCAGGCAGGTCCATAGTGATGAGACAGGTCCGAGGTTAAACTGGGAAGTCAGTCTGTGAGTTAGGGTCTGGATCAACGTCTATAGTAATGTACAGACATGGCTGTAGCTGAGCAGAAGATCGGTACCCATACAGCATAGCTCAGGCATGGACTAAAAGCCCAGGGTTGAGCTGAACTGAGCCTCCTGTGCCCACAGGTGTGGGTAAGGGCCCCAAGTGACACAGGTCACGACTATTAAGGCCTATTAGTGCACACAGGGCCATGACAGATTGAGAGAAAAGCATAGTCCTAGGACATTTCATTGATAGACAAATATGTTTCTTTGCTACCACAGCTGCTTCAGCTATCCTATCATGAGCAGCAATAGGGATTCTCTTGCTTACTCGCAAGTGGAAATCATAAAATTAGACAGAATGAGGGGACAGCAGCCTCCCTGGCCATGGAATTGGGATTAAACCAATAGGGAGGAGCAGACCTTACTAATTAACTTGTGAGAAAAAAATCATAGACGTTAATAGAAAATGGGGCTGAGGAGACCATGAAAGGTCATCAAGAGTATTCTGTTGGCCTGAAGAATCAACTTAAAACTATCCCTCACAGATATCTGATTTACCTGTTCTTGAACATGATGAGGACTTAGGAACTTCCCCAGGCAATGTGTCTCAGTGCCTCATTATCTAAGAGCGAAAATGCAGTTAGAAAACTTCTGTTGCTATTTGACCTGAACTTGTTTTGCAGTGGACATAGAAAAAGCTTTATTTTCTTCCCTTTTTAACTTCTTCTATATTTGAAGACAGACGTATTTCCTCAGTTTCCTCTTCTTCAGGTTAAACAACCCCTATTTATTCAACATTTTCTCACAAGTTATATTTTCTAGCTTTCTGATCATTCTTTTGTTCTCCTCTGGAACCTATCCAGTTGGTCAGAATCCTTCTCCGGTTGTGGTGCCCCAAACCAGAGAGAAGACTTTTCCATTGTCGAGAAGAATAAAAGAACCACTTTGTATGCTTTACAAATAATTCTCCTTTCTATATATTCCAGTACAACAGTTACATCTTCTATAAAGGTACGCTGTTGTCTCATGTGCAACTTACGATCCACCTATCGTCTCCAGTTCAGAACTGTTGCTTAGTCAGTCCTTCCTCACTTGCATTTATGCAAAAGAGTACTTCTATATAAACACAGAAGTTAGTATTCATCTTTATTGTCATTACATGTCATTCTTTGAACCAAATTCTTAAAATAATTTCTTAAGATCATAATACTATCTTGTAGTATTTTTCCAGGTAGTATCACTAGCATTAAATGCTAATTCCATCTTTTAAATCATGAATTAAATATTGTATAGTCCCTGGAGAACATGCTTTAATGCATCCAGTCTGACAGTGAAGCATAATTAACTGTTTCTTGAGAACAGCTTTCCAACCAGTTATACATCCGTCTAATAGAAATTTAATCTTGTCTACATTTCCTTAACACAAATGACTCACATGAAGGAAAGAAGATTAACATGGATCCAGACATGCCTGAAGGGTTTGTCTGGCCACATGAGTGATAGTCACCTGTGCATGACTTCAGCTGAAGTGTAAGATATATTTATTGACTAACTTGAGAAGGAAGGATATTGGTGGACCCTGAAATTGTCTGACCGGCATTCTGTTATTCTTGCCTCTTCTCCCCAGAGTCAAGGAGTCCAATAGTTGCAAATGATATTCATTGGGAGATTTGGTCCTTTGAAAGTCCCTTTAATCAGGCAGTTGTCTCAGTCAGGAAACACAGATTCTGTTTTGTATTATGCACATTCTCATTACTTCCAAAACATTGATGAGGATTTTCTGTGCTATGGAGAAATCCTGTATGTAAGGACTTTGTAGTGGAAAAGCCACTATAAAATATTTAGATATGAAAACATTTTGTAAATATAAATAAGCAGGCATCCTGATCGTTGAGAGTGATACATTAATCCCTGTTTTGATTAGACAGGATTACTGTCACTAAAGTCATCATACTTAACTTTTGTTTATGACTGAAGGCATTCAAAATGGTTTGCCATCCTCTGGTACAAGAAACCATCTCCTACAAAACAACATGATGTGCTGGGAAACTGACTGTATTGCTGCCTATCCCCTACCTTTCTCCTGTTGAAGCAGGCTACTGATAGAAGGGTTCCAGAAAAGGGATGGCATAGCAGATTAGTAGAGAAACAAACTGCCAAGAAATGTTTTGATTATACAGTATCCAAGACTAGATGGTGTTGATGTGTAACTAAAACTGGTTGAAATAGATTAGCTTATCCTTGAGCAGATGGACAGAAGAAGATAAAAGAAGAATGCAATGTATATAACAAATTGGTACATTATCAGTAATGTCAACACCATCCTAAATGCACAGCTGGCTGCATGCAGCATATCTTGCGAAAGGTCACAGTTACGTGAAAGACCTTATTCAGCTTCACCATGAAATCCACCTGTGAGCTGGTGGGCAGGAGACTGGTGAAACTCATCAGCGTGTGGTGCTACAGCAGTAACTGATAGCTGGACAAACGATAAGAAGCTAAAGGACGCTGAAGTAAAGATCTTTTTTCAAGTATATGTGTTTGAAGCTCCTGTACCACATAGATCAAGACTGTTTTGTCCTTTCAGATATATCTGAGGCAATTGCAGAGGAGGAAACCACATGAAAAGAAAAGTAATCCGGCCTTCTGGCATGCATTTGATATTTTCTGTCTATTTTTGGAGCTTGGAGAACAGGAAATAGGAATATTTACTGACATGTTGACTAGACTGAAGATGGCTTAATTTCTGAGCCATCTTCACCAATACAATCTGTGAAGTACGTCCAGAAATCTAATAATGGTGCTAATATATCTTACAGTGAGACACAGAGAACAGTCAGTTTTTTAAAATACATCCTGGAAAGATTTCTTATATAGTCCAAATAAAGAAGGGGCGGTGGCTCAACTCTCAGAGATTGAAACACCTTTCTACTGAGTTGTTGCAAGAGAATCAGCAGCTTTCAGTGCTGATGGATCAGAGGGATGGTTGGGAGCTGACAGATATGGATCACTGTGATTCATCCTGTGTTTACAGCTGTTTCTACCAGGTAGCTGGCAGGAAGTAGGCTGGTGCAATATAGAATCATAGAATATCTCAAGTTGGAAGGGACCCATAAGGATCATCAAGTCCAACTCCCTGCTCCTCGCAGGACTACCTAAAATTAAATCATATGACTAAGAGTGTCATCCAGACGCTCCTTGAACCCTGACAGGCTTGGGGCCCTGACCACTTCCTTGGGGAGCCTGTTGCAGTGACCACCCTCTCAGTGAAGAACCTTTTCCCAATGTCCAATCTGAACTTCCCCTGATGCAGCTTCATTCCATTTCCTCATGTCCTATCGCTGGTCACCAGAGAGAGGAGATCAGCACCTCCCCCCCCGCTGCCCCTCTTGAGGAAGTTGTAGACTGTGATGAGGTCACCCCTCAGCTGTCTCTTCTCCAAGCTGAACAAACCAAGTGACCTCAGCCACTCCTCATAAGTCTTGCCCTTGAGACCTTTCACCATCTTGGTTGCCCTCCTCTGGACACACTCTAATAGTTTGATGTCCTTCTCATATTGAGCTGCCCAAAACTGCAGACAGTATACACAGTGCAGTGTAGAGTGGGACAATCACCTCCCTCAACCAGCTAGCTATGCTGTGCTTGATGCACCCCAGGACACGGTTGGCCCTTTTGGCTGCCAGGGCACACTGTTGACTCATATTCAACTTGCCATCAACCCAAACCCCCAGATCTCTTTCCGTGGGGCTGCTCTCCAGCCTCTCATCCCCCAATTTGTACGTATAACCAGGATTACCCCGTCCCAGGTGGAGAATCCAGCACTTGCTCTTCTTAAATTTCATACGGTTGGTGATCGCCCAGCCTAGCCTATCCTGCTCTAGCCTATCCAGATCTCTCTGTAAGGCCTCTCTACCCTCAAGGGAGTCCACAGCTCCTCCTGGTTTAGTGTCATTGGCAAACTTACTTAATGTACATTTGATTCCTGCATCCAGATCATTTATAAAAACATTAAAGAGCACTGGCCCTAAAATTGTACTCTAACTGTGTTTTTAAATGCAAAGGGGTGCTGTGAAGTTTAAAATCCTCCAGTTTTGAGTGATCAGGGTGTACACAACTTGTGACTCTGCACATGGACATTTGCACTGAGCAGAAATAGTATTTGTGGTGTGAACTGGATCTACACAAAAATACAATTTGTGCTCTCATATCCTTTTTTAGACAGCTGTAGAAATGGTTCATAGCAGCATGTCTTGGGACATCTGGAAGAAGCAGGAGGTTTTTGACAATATTAGTACTATGTAAAATGAAGAAGAAATAATTTCTAATCCCTGCATTCCATGTGAATTTGTCTCTCATGTTAAAGACCCACATTTTCACTTTTATAATAAATTTCAACATATCTGTGAATTTTAAAATTTTTAATCATGGACTGGAAACCTGCAAAAATTGAAAATCTGTAGTTTACTGCTTTTCAAAGCCACATGAGCTTATACACGGCTATGAAGTAGGTTGTTATTATAATATATGTAAGAAAAATCCTGACTTGTAATAAGCTGAAAAATACTCCGGCACTGAGTCAATACATTTCTATTGTTTACCTTCCCACAGGTCAGTAATAAATGGAACAACGTCAGCTACCAAGACCAAGCAGAGTAATGAGATCATGTATGCCTCCTGCCTGACAGTAGTAAGTGCTATGGAAACTATTTTTCACCTTCCTGGAAAAGAATAACAATTTTTTCTAGACTTTGATTTTACGTTCCATTTAGAAGACTGATTTCAAAGGAAAAATTGCTATGAAATAGCAGTGCTTTGAAATTAGCACTGAATAAGAGTTTGAGGGAAAGGCTGTCTTTGACTTCACATAAAATGTAAAATTTTAACAAGGTAAAATGCTAAGTTGCAAATTTAGAAAGGAGGAGTATTTCCTGGAAAGCAGAAACTCTACTTAAGTAATCAAATAAACAACCATACTTAATGCAATACTACAGCTAAGAGGACAAACACAGCCCTTGCATGTATAGCAAGAAAATCAGGTAGGTACACAAAGAGGGTATTTTCTCTTTAAATGTTTCAGCATAAAATCAGTAGAATAACATGCACATACATTTTTTAAAAAAAGCTGTTAAAAAAAAAACAACAGAAAGAACTTAAGACTGAGAAAAGAAGAATGATTTGAGACCTGGAAAAAACACCTTACGGTGAAGTAAGGTTTGTAGCAGGAAGTAATAGCTTTTATTTAATTAACAGCCCAGTTCCCAGTGGGAGAACATTTTTCACAAAAGAACCTTGACCTTTCAGCCCACAACCTCAAAGAGACCACAAAATACCTTCAACAGCTGAGCCTGGGAACAAAAATTCAGAACTGCTGTATGCACTAGAAATCACGGACTCAATAAAATACTGGCTTTACGGAACATTATAATCTTACACTGCAGCTGACCTCCAACTCATTTATCAGTGTTCCACAGCTGATAATTTGCTCTCTTATTTTAGCTCAGAGGAATTCTTAACATTTGTATCTGCCCCTTTGGTCATAGGGTAGGTGATCATGTAGGGCAATCACTTTTTTCTCCCAAATTGTCTGATTACCACATTAGGTTAAAATTAAGAGTTTCTCCCACTCTGTACTTAGCTTGAAGTTTGCTGATTCTGTTCATACCAACAGAAGGATCTGCATGCTTGAAATTTTATTTCTTCCAACTATATCAATTGCCTAGTATTAATTTCCTGTTATTAATTCTACCTTCAATTGCCTAGTATTAATTTCCTGTTACTAATTCTACCTTCAAACCTTGTCTCATTTACATCCGACAGTATGCCAGTACTTTATTACAGCAGGCTCCCGATGTATTAGTTTATCTAAAAGAAGCTTAAGTAATGACTGGATGATAGGCAAATATGCAACCATATGGCAATATAAATTTGATAATGGCAAGCTGCTCAATCTAGTAGACAAAGGTATTAAAAAAGGCAACAGCGAAAGGCAAAAAGCTATCCAAATTCAGAAGAGAAAATTAGGTTCACCATTTCAGCAGTGATGACAGTTGACTGTTGATAAAACATGCCTGAAGTATGGAGGCTTCTCCATCAAGTCTTTAAATCAAAATAGTTGGTAGCTCAAAAGAGAAACTGTAGGCACAGTGAGGAAATTATCATTTGGGACCCTTCAATCTAATTACCTAGAAGTTCAGACAAGAATATAAGAATATAATGGTGCTTTTGGACCTTAAAATATAGGAATCTCTAAACAAAGCTCTGTTTGTGATCAGGCCAAATAACTGTACTGAAAAAAAAAAAAAAGAAAAAAAGGAAAAAAGAAAAAGAACCTTAATGTGGCAAGATTTGCAGAAATTTTTAAGGAAGAAATTAAAAAAGGCAGATTTTTTACAACCTAAGTTGTAAAGCTCATTGAAGGTAAGCAGGTAGCAAGCTTAAAAGAAAGAAGAAGAACTTCTTCACATGCTACTGAAATATGAAACTCCTTGCTATAGGATCTTGTGGGACTAGAGGCGTAACTGGAGTTACAAAGAGATGACACAGACATGGATAACAGTTCTAGCACTAGATGTATTCGAAATGATAGTCCAGATGTAACTTGGATTTTGGAAATCTCTGTTTTTGCTGTGTTTCATATATCCTTTCTCTAATAAAATTCCAGTTGTGTGCTGCTGAAGACATGATACAAGCCTAGACACACCTTTCCTCCTATTTAGTATGGTGGTAATGGTGGTCTTACAAGTGGAGAAAATACATGGAAATTGGGAATGATGGAAATACTTTTATCTTCGAGTCCCCATCGGTGTCCTGAGTTCCCTCCTCTCTCCTTCTTGGATAGAACTATTCTTAAACTATTTGGGGATACATGTAACATACTGTTAGTCAGAACAGTTTATAAAGTATGCATGAATACACAGTTGCTGGAAAAGGTGAGTTCTTTTATACATCCAGTTCCACAGATGAAGGCATATTTGTAAAAAATACAAAAGACTAAAAAGAAGATACAGCCCCTTTTTACCTATATCTACTTCTTTTTTTTKGGGGGGAAGTGGAAGGCTACAAAATAGTGTATTTTCATTCCCTTTAGTTCAATTTCCATTCAGAAGTCTGCATTTTCAGTTAGATTATTTCTAAAGACACCTTCTTTTCATGTGTACTCCATATCATCAGAAATACACAAATTGATAATGTGATTCTTCAAACTGAATTGTTAACAGATTATCAGTTTACTCATCACACCTGCAGTACTTGCTTTCTTAGCATTGTCTTTGGGGAACCTCAGGTACTACTGGTTAAACAAGACATTTTATGACAACTTAAGTTAGGCTTGAAGAAGCAGTGCTATAGGGCTGAAGAATCATCAACAAACAAAGGTTAAACAATAATGCATTGAGTTTCAGTGAAGAGGTCCAAAGGGAGCTACAAGGACTGCTGTTAGAAGTGAAATCATTTTACGGTATGCACAGGAATGAAATCCACATATACTAACACTTCATCAAGATGTTAGAAAATAATATGAAAGACTTTTCAGAAATTAGACATGTAAGTAGGAGCTTTCTACAGGGTTCTAGAGAAGGTCATGAATGTCTGATTTTAATCTTTTCTGCTGGGCTGATCCACATCTTATGGCATTCCTGAAAGGACAGATATCATATCCCAAAAACGTTATTTTTTTAGACACTCAATTTGGTCAGTGTCAGCTGCTGATGGGAGCAACTTGGTTAGTGCGTTACGAGTCTACGTATACACACTCCAGCTACTTAAAGTCTGTAAAACTAGTTCAGTATCTCCAAGAGTTAACAGAGTGGGGGACATAATGGAGGGCATGATGATATGCTCTCACTGATGTTTTGTTCTTAGAGAGGATTGTGTTGAATGCTGTACACGCATGTGTTCTGCTTGCAGCCATCTTTACAGCATGCTTCTGTTGTGCATAAGAAGTAGAGCAAATTACCATAATCAATCTAAAGATAATGCAGGAATGGATCACTGTCTCCATTCTCTTACTTGAAGGAAAAAGTATAATTTTCTGATCATCTGGAATTGGAAGAGGATTTTCTGGACACAGGCGAAATCAACAGAATTATGAACACGTATGATGTAGAAGCAGGCAAACAGTGGGTGAGCAGAGCCCATGTGAAAAATGGGATAGGAAGGCTGGGAAGTTTTCTTTGTACTTTAATTCCTCCAGAACAACAACGAAAAAAGAAAATAATGAACAGTAGAACAGATTACCTAAGAAGGAAGTGCAAAGAAAGGTGATTGACTTTGGGGAAGAAAAAAAATAATGTCTTTTGCTGTGGAAAAAGCAGTTAAGGATGGCAACTGTCAAAAGAACAGACAGTATAAAATCTAATTAAGAAAAAATGCAGAACAACAAAAGTGACTAAAGATGGCATTTAAGTAGAGGTACTGAAGATGTGAAATGCTTCAAGACACATAAAATCAACCTTTGAAAAGATGAAAAAGGCAAGGCTGCACGTCTGCTAGGAATACAGTAAGATGTAGAGATGAGTGGGGGACATGACTATTGCAGAAGTGTATAGTGGATTTTGTATACCTTTACTGTCATATAAATAGTCTCTCATGTACAGAATCTTCTAAAGAGAATGCCATTATTTTTTCTGCACATTTATGGGCATTATTACAGAAAGGAATGCATATAGGGAGAGAAAGCACAACATTAGTCAAGGCAGTGAATACTGAAGGAGAAAAAAATAGTAAGTATAGAACCAACAGAATTCTGAGAAACAAACTTGGAATGGTGAAGGAGAGGATAGTATGTATTTTAAATCTAGAGAATAAAACTTTGTGTTACACAGCTGCCACATGTATGGTTTATTAAATATTGAAATGCTAACATATTTAGCAGAATGCTACAGAAACAGCTCTCAGAACTGTTGTTAGAACCTATGACATGCAGAGAAAATGGTTCAGTAAAATAAAAGAAGAAATAAGAAGCATAAGAAAAGAAAGTGAGATTGCATTCCTGGAACATCTTCCCATATGACAAGTGGGGCAAGAAAATGGTAGATAGTGGATAAATTGGTTTAGGTGAGACATATAAAGGAAGTTTGGAGATTTTATAGCACAAATCCTGCCAGAAGGAAGTGAGGAGTGCTGCTCTTTTTGATATGAGCTGATGACTCGTTTTAGGAGAGCATCAGAGTAGTGATGGAGTGCTCAAACTAACACAATGATGAAGTGCAGAGAGAATATAAGACATTCTCTTTTTTTCTTGATCACTATTTACTACCTTCTACACTTCTCCGAAAATGCCAAAACCACTGGCTGTCATCAAGATGTACTTAATATGAGCAAGGGGAATAGTCCTTCAAAAAGAATATAAGCATTGATCCATATTACAGACAGATGGAATATCAGAAATTCACTGGCTCCATAATTGTATCATACTAACTACGTAACTACTTTGTTTTAATTAGAAGTTCTTATTAACCTAACAAATAAGAATGATTAATTTTGTTCACATTCTATGTTATGTAGAAATAGTGATAATGACAAAAATATATGGATCTAATTTTGACATCAAATACATTATACAACTGTAATAAGTATTTAATTGCAAAATGATATAAACTCTAAGTTTATGATTTTGTCTAACTTGTCTCATTTGCAAGGAGACAAGTCAAAGTGGTATAGGAGCTTTTTTGAAAGGTTACAGGACATATTACATATGGATTGATATACAGAATAATTCCTGTCAGTAGAGACTTTGGACTACGTAACCAGCTCCAAAGCTCTTGGGACAAAATATACACACATACAAGTATAAGAGGTAAATGGCAGTGATAAGTCACAACTCTGGTAGAGCTTAATCTACTGAAGTTTCTAGATGTTTGAAAATGTAATTTGTTTAAATGCCACAAATACTTTAAAATATGTTATGAATTTTTACAGTATTATACAGTATGATTACAGTACTAATACTAAACAGGGTTATATTATTTGTTCTTTCACCTCATCTACATAAATTTTCATAGCCATCTTGCTTTGAAACAGTGCCTCTAGTTTTCTGGACAGTTATTAATTATCTCCCTGTTTTCAAAATTTATTCCTCTTTACAAACATTAATGATAATTTTTACCCAAATGAGCATTTCAGCTTTAAAGTAGTTGAAAACTAAGCAGCTACTTAACTATGAAATCAGCTACTGAGAAATTTTATGTTCACCACTTACATCMTTAAAGGAGAGATTTTGAAATGATATTTTTTCTGCATAGAAATGAATAGTTACAAAGCATTAGAGTCTTAAGCTATATCAGGACTCATTCTTCAAGTACCTTTATTAATGATTCATGCCATGGAAATATTCATTCTTGCCTCTGTGACCTTCTTCACAGAAGAAGAATTTCAAATTGTGGATTATTTTCTTCAGGTAACAGTTTGGGTCTGCATGCTAACTCTCCTCTCTCTCAGAATATTTCTCTTTTTCATGGTTTGGTCATTACACATTTTTCCCAGGCTTATAATATTTTTATAAACAAAAGCATATTGTAGAGAAGTACAGAGGAGATATTCTTCCTTCTGAATAGCTATTATCCTTAACAGCCTCTTTTTAATTAGCTTTTAAAATTTTTTGCTTTCTTTAAGCTTTCTCAGAAAAAAACATTGTTATAGAACAGCATGTTCATTAATATACTCAGTAATCTTTTCTTCCAATAATAAGTAACGCATGGAAATGATTTAGTTGTTCACAAAGATTATAGGCTAGCCAAGGTTCCAGGTATTATTACTTAATGAAGAGCACTTTAAGATCAAAATCTCAGAATCTTTTGTCTGCAGGTTTCAAAACTGTTTACGTTATTGATGCTTTTGAACTTTACAGAAACTTAATGGAACTTACATTCCGAACCCATGCTGGCACTTTTGAAAACACCTTCCATGATCACTAAGTTAATGGGACTTAACCTGGTGGATTAATTTTTCAATATTATAAGTACAATCTTTTCTTAATAAGTACTCCAAGCAGGCAGAAGAAGCACCCAGCTCACTTAAAAGCAGGGAAGTTGAATTCTATCAGTAAGTCTTCCACTAAGTCACTCAGTGACTTAGAATGGTTACTAAAGCCAGCAGTTTTAAAAGCCAGCAGCTAAACTAAGGTACTAAAAAACACTTCATGGAAAGATTTACATTGACTGTAGGAGGCTCTGAATCAGTCTGCAAATGGCTGATTAGTAAAATGTGCTGAATACTTGCACTAATTGCTTAAGTCAACAACAGATGGAGGAGTTGGCATCCATGGACATAAGGCCACTCCTTCATATATCCAACTTTAGACGTGTAAGTATGAACATTTGAGCTCAAGCTTTGTGTCCCAGCTTTTCAATCAGTAAAATAAGTCCTAAGGAAACCCCATTCTCACGTGTTATAGTGAAAATGCTATTTAATTATTCATACATCAGCTGTGTCACAGACAACCACACATACAAACAACCGCCGAACATGCCCTTTCAGCAAGTCTGCTCCCCTGGCAGTTCCAGCCTTCCCTTCCTGCTCCGCTTTAGCCTCTCCACACCCAGCTTCCAGCACTGGGCTCTCTTCCTGATCAGCAACCACCGTCATTCCTAAACCAGCCTCTTCACGCCTACCCAAGATCCCAGCCTCCTTACCCAGCAATCATAAACTATATTGCTGTTCAGTCTTCTCCCCGAGTATCTCCTAGCCTCCCAACAGCCAAATTTTATGTCCTGTTCCATATCTGGGAACAGCAAGGCCATGCCAATGAAAAAGGTCACGGGGATTTTCAGTATAAGAAAACAATTTACTTCATTTTTGGAAAGAGCAGAACTACTTGCCGTGAAATTTTCCTTCTCTCTCATACACGTAGACACACAAAAATACACAAAAGTCCTGCGAAAGAAAATAATGTTTTGCCCCAGTGAATTCAAATGATACTAGAAAGATTATGTCTGGGAAAGATACTAATAACTGAAACCATTCATCATGAAAATTTGGGATTGGAAGATGGGGAAGGGGAGCTGGGCCTGGAAGCTTAGATAATGTTTGGACTATCCGCAAAATAGAAATGTTAGGTAAGATAAATAGGTGCACTGCCAGTTCTGCCTGTGAGGTAGAGAAACTTATGCAAAATCATCATAGAAAAACAGGTAGCTCCAGTGTTTGAATATTAGAAAGTAGCAAATGAATTAATATTTCCCAAGAACATGATTAACGCTTTAGTGATAATTTGGAAACAAACACCCAGCAGGAGTATTTAGAAGTGCAAATTGAGGACATACATATCACTAAAATATTCTGAGTGTAACAGCATTTTTTTCATTTAAGTTCTACTTGCATCAAAACCTATTTAATATTAATGAAATCTTTAAAGTTAAGTTTTTCTCTTCTTTTTCTTGTGTCCTATAGTACAACAAAACAAATGAGTTTGCTAGTGCTACATTTGAGTGCTTTGAAGAAACTGATATTATTTAGTGCCAGCTAATAAAAGAGTAACTGCACGTACAGTACAAACAACAAGATAAGTATTATGTTGCCGTAATGCATAAGTAAAGAATCCATTTCTGACCATTTTCCACATAGACCATTTGCCTAATGAAATTAGTCTTCCTTCCTCTTCAAAGTACTGCTTTGTATTACAATGGTTGGATGAAAATAGCCTTTTCACTGACTCAAACCACTTACCCTCCTTACCACAATGTTCAAGCATAGTGCAAAGCAAATTCAGTCATACAGCCACCCTGATGTTGAAATAAAAAAATCCCATTTGATTATCTGAGTGAAAGGTTCCACAACTGAAATTTGTGCAGTAGGCAAAATTGTATTAAACTCCTCATATGCTGAATTCAACAGGGATACTCAACATGCAGTTTGCTTGCATGCACCCATCGAAGGCAGAAAAAACAAGGCTCCAAGACATAAACAAGCTCAGGAGAAGCATTCCAGAACAAATTTTGCCCACAGTCTCACTGATGGTGTAACTATTGGGAAATCCCTACACTAGGATGGAGGGGCTACATTCTGACCTTTTTGGGCATCTACAATCTGAAAGCAATGGCATTACACCAATTTAATAGAGATTAATAAATGTCTTTGATTCCAGTATTAGTATCTGACAGTCCATGTGCAAAACTACACAGCTTTTCTCAAGTGTTTTTAGTGGATGTATTTTCTTTCTTAAATTTAAAATTAACAAACCTTCCCAGTCAGCTTTGAAAGATCATCTCCTCCCATTATCTGCATATCTTGCATAGACTGATCATTCTGAAAGAAGAAAGACAAAACTGTGAAATTGGATATAACTGTATAAAATAAAAGTATAAATATGTTAACTTTTTTTTGATCTTTCACAGTCTTGGTTACCAAAATTTCTAATGCTCGTTAGTATTGGTGTATGACAAAACCACACTCTCACTTGTTCCTGTGGCTTCTATCATCTCCTGGTTGTATTTAAGCTAACATCAAGCTCCAGGCTTTACTGAACTAGAAGAAGTTGCATCTTTCTTTTTAAAATAAATAATGTTCCCTTGCTTGCTATTTCTTAATATGACAAGTGTTGAGTAACATATTTGTCCCTTTCACAATGGGAGGACAGGAGCATCTCAACACTTGACCAAACACCTGTAAGCACATTCTTTTTTTGGAACAGTTTTTAGAAACACAGGCAAAATGTGCTTACATCTGTCACTCACACAGAGAACTCAGCTATTTTTGAAGAAATTCACTCAGTATTTTTTTGGGGGGAAAAAGGTTTTGCAAAAATTATCACTTGTTATCAAGAATAGTTTCAGTGTGCCATACAGTTTCAGGAGTTTTGGTTTTGCTTTTTCAACTAACTCAAAGATAAAATCCTTGAGGTCAATTTCGTAAAATAGAATACTGCCAATCAGGTCGAACTACACGCAACAGAATAGTATGCTTTGATTTTCCTATTAGAAAAGGTATTTTTTCGAAAAAATCAGTAAAACTTCTTTTTTTGATAAATTTGTTTTACAGACTTTTCTAGTTGAAATTCATTCTGATGGAAAATTCTCAACCAGCTCTAGTTCAAATCCATTATCAGCAGCACGCAAAGTTAAGATCACATAAGGGAGACATACGGAAGCCCTACTTTTAAGGGAAGACAAAAGAGGCCTTAAAGAAGGTAGCAAATTAAAAAATACACAGTCATGGCCAGGCTATGTGAACTTTCCAGAGAAAGCAAGAGCAAAACTAAGTATAGTTAATGTAAGGTTTTTGCCAAATCGGTGCATGTGCTAATCTAATCTCCCTACCCATAGGAAGACAGCATTAGTCCAATTTTAGTAATAGCTGCAGTACCACAATGTGACACCATAGTTTACTAGTAACATCAGGAAGCTTTGTCATTACAAACAGCTGACAAAAATGCAATACTTGAATACTTTGCAAAAAATACTTTTTTCATAAATCCAGTGCTCTGAAGTCAAATGTTTTTCCACGAATAAATAATGGGACAGCAGGACTTATGAGGTAGATGAGGATATACTGGGCTAAGGGGTTTATAGCTCTTCTCCCCCTCAAAAGCAGCACCAGCAGAGGTAGCATGCATGCACCTGCCTTGCGGCACAGTTACAGCTGCACGCCTGTGCAGATGGAAACTGCATCTGCCCATGCTCACAGCCCCGGTGGCAGAAGTCCAAGGACTTCCAAGGCACCTTTGCAGCCACTTGATCACAAGCAATCAGACAACCCCAGGAACTATTCGTGGTCCCCATGGGAATGGATTGTCTAAATTAATATAGCCTTCCTGAGTAACTCTAAGTAAGGGTTGTAGAATTGCCCAGATGACAATTTCTCCAGGTTTGCATACTGAAGACCCACCAAAAGGCTCCCCTTTTACTCAGACTCCACTCCCCAAAAAACTCTTACACCACAGCTTTGTAAGAGGTCCTTAGCAGTCATTGCCTTAAAAGACAGTTTTTAGACCTGCCTTCACTTTTTCTGCACCGGATCTAGGAGCTTTAGATCCTTTTCATGCTGCTCTGATTCGTTTCCTGGGAAACAGAGCTAGAGCAGGAATGAAGGTTACATCCCATATGTTTTCTAATATAAGTTTCAACATTTCTCTTATTTTTGTAAAGAAAAACAGACAGAAAAAAAACCCAAAGCAAGCAACTGATGTCCTCAGAAGATTATTTTAAAACTAAAAAGTGGAGACAGAGATGATTTTAAGTTCAGGCTTAAAAGCATAAGCCTTTTCTTGTAGAGCAAGACAGGTCACTCTTCAAAAGTCAGGGACATATTCAGGTCAAGACTATTATAAGACTACAAAAAGCAGATACTTTCTAGTATCTACCACGGCATGTGTAACTAAGGCAGTGACAAAATATTTTTTCATTTCCAAATGAGAAAGTCTGGAATTTCATTAACAACCAATACACAAGAATTACTGAAGAGGCAGTTTGCCCTCAGCTGCTGGTTGAAAAAGAGAGGCAAAAAAAGATAACAGTGAGGTGCAACGATTAATGAATTTATTTATTTTTAACTAAAAAAAMCCCTCCTTCAGCAGTCTTCGCAGCAGCACTGTTTCCTTTGCATTTGGTATTTCTGGCTCCAGCTGAAAGGAAGATGCTGAAATAGCATCTTCATTGCTGGCAAGCAGTTAAGCAAACACAAAAGCCATTGAGAGCCAGGGGATCACAGCATCCTGTCAATCTGCTTACTCGCACATTGGCTGCTGTGACACAACTG
This sequence comes from Phoebastria nigripes, assembly GCA_035582835.1. Lineage (NCBI taxonomy): Eukaryota > Metazoa > Chordata > Aves > Procellariiformes > Diomedeidae > Phoebastria > Phoebastria nigripes. Next base: position 1,058,446 of record JAYKAV010000955.1, on the reverse strand, counting down.
CACACAATTATGAAAATCCTCGTGTTCTGACTGGAGAACGATTGCTGTCAGAGGACAGGGCTGAGTATGCACTGTGCCTAAAATCCATATAGAAAAATGCAGCTCAGAACGCTCCAGCCAAGGTGCTTTCAAGAAATTTGAAGAAATTACTTGCATCATGCAGTAGAGCAATTCTCTTGCAAAAAAAATTTCAGATCATTGATTTTAATGCCATTTATAACTATCTCCACATTCATCAATTAACTCATATTGTAAAATACATACCTGCCAAACAGCAAGACTTAATACCACAATGTCACATTACAGTAATCATAATGTTCATACAGATAATGTGCACACTATGGTTGCCATAGGAACCTCTCAATGCTTTTTTATAATCTCAAAATAACACTGCATTAAATGTTAAGTATAAAGTACAATAAACGTCAGGAAAGAAAAAAAATCTGTTTCATTCAGTACCAATTATTGTCAATTCAGAACTGTTTGTTTAATTTTCATGGTCTCAAGTCATTCAGAGCTTCTTTTTTCCTTTGGGAGTTGTTCCATACCTTGACAAAACTGGTATGATTGAGTCTCTAGGACTTCTTATAAATGCAGAGACATGAATTAAAGGTTCACTTTCCATCACCCAAAGTTCCTCAATACTTGCTTTCTAACATCCCTAAACCCTATCAACACAATTTTTTCTGTTAAATGCTTGACACTAAATATAATGTCCCAGATAGAGACATATCAAAATCACACTATGTTTGGGTTAATGCAGCACAAAATTTATTGCAGCTGTTTCTAACAAGACATGATGCATTGTGTCGCATCCCTACACCTCATCCCAAGCTATATTTAATACTGCATTTCTGATTTTTTTCTGTGTTTAATAAATCTGCATTTTCCAGGATAAATCTCAATTTCTTTGTTTTTACTTGCTGTGTTGTGCTTTTTCACCTGTTCATCTTTGGTTTATAATTTTATTTCATTCAGACCTTGTCAATATACATCTTCAGATCCTATGAATACTTGATGAATGAAAGCAAGAATGTTGCTATTTCCACCTCCATTTTTCACGGCATGCAAGATAAAACTTTGACTTTCTATGTTGATTGGAAGTATAGATATTTAAATTCCATCTATACTAAGTCATGTCTTTTGAACTGGGTGGGACACAGAATTATTACATCTTTTACATCTCCTGAGATCAACACTTGGACATAGTTCAAGTTACAAGTGAAATGAGTTGGGTGGTCTCAGGAAAATTTATTATAAACAGCATTGCTCATCTGAAAATTGCACCAAACTGTGAACATCTGTTACTCTTCTAAAGAAACAGAATGTGGAGTACATCAATACTGGGCTCAGTGAAACAAAGATTCTTTAATCATGGCAAAAAAAGTAGTTCTAACCTAACAGTTTAAATGCATAACTAAATTATGAAATATGGACACCAGGTCATTATCACACATCTACTTACTATAGTCTGCAGAGTTCATATGGAATTTCTTCAAAAAAATGTGATTACCTTTTTCTCCCAAAATTCATTGGGGAAACTCTTAACAAAGAAGGATGTGACCATCAGGCCTGTTCTACTTTGCTTCCTGCCACTTGGGTGATACAGCAGATCTGCCAACCTGAGGATTCCCATGAGGACAGCTCTCTCACTTCACACCATCATCCCATCTCCTACAACTGGGTTTTCCAGGAAGGTTTTGACCAAAAAGAAGTGACTGACAGACCATCACTTTCAGTTGTCCCTTGGAACCTCAAGCCGTTGAACACAGAGCATCCCTAAGGCTTCCCTTATCCTTCCCTAATGGCTAAGTGAAATGGTTAGGACAGAATTACTGCCTGTAAGGTTTCTGACTTATACCTACAATTGGCAGAGTTTGAAAAGCAAGAGTCAAGCACCACTTCACCAACAGGTTTGGTGCAACATGTCCACTAAAGCAGAGTAGAGTTCAGTCTCCACGTTCACTTTGGCCTCACCTTTTTATTTGCCGTTAACTGCACGTGATCTATGCTGCTTCTGTTCTCACAGGGTGACCCATGACCTTGAAATGTCTTCATTAAAGACAGGATTACTCTGTTCCTAATTTAGGTATCTGAAAGTTAAGACATCTAAATCTATGCATCCTGGGCTCCCTTCATAATCAATGAAGAAAACAAGATAGATCACGTAAATCATCTATTTCACCATATGGGAAATCTACAGCAAATAACTTACACCTAGACATCTAACCATGAGAAATCTGAAGTTAGGTGAGATGAATCCCAGCTAATCTCATCTCCCAAGAGATGAGATCAATATTTTCTTCCTAAAAACCTCACTGAGCACTCAGAAAGAAATTCTTTTCAATCGTGTTTACCACAGGCACATAAGAAGCAATGATCTTGACTATTTTCCATTAGTAACATCCTGAACTATCCACTCAGGCTCTGTCTCACGCAAACGTTTAATACAATTCTCCTTGGTACCACTCCAGGATAATTTGCTTGCATGTTTACTCAACGGTTTCATTTTAATCTAGGTGAAATATATTTGAGGAGAGATTTCAAAAGATATAACCAACCTAGTATTTCTTCCAACTTATGTCACAAAAAAAATATTAGCAGCCAGTCTTTGCAGATTTTTTACAAAAACATTACACTGGATGATTAATAGGGCTCTACACTCTAAACTTCTTGGAGCAGAAATATAAATTTACCTATAGGGTTTACCCACCAAATAATGAAAACAATCGGATTTCATATGTGAGGGGTTCATGATCATCAAGAATGGAGTCTCAACAAACCTCAATAAAACAATAACTTGCATGTGATACTGGAGGAAGGATAGCAACTGGGTAGGCTACACTAACAGTAACTTTGAAGGTGATCTGAACAGCTACATTTTGAATGGCACTGAGGGAACAAGGGGGATGGCATTAAAGCCAAAGGGGAGAAGACATTTACCAAGTTAATGAATGATGAGGATTTGAACAAAATTCTTGGTAGTTCATACAGTAAAGAACAGCTGAGACTTTGAAACATCACATGGACACAACTGACTTATGAAATGGATATATGTTTTCAGACACATGGCTATAATACACTGCTGCAACAGAAATTGAAAATGACAGAAAACCCAAGCAGAACCGTATAGTCTGGCATACAAATTAACACATATTACAGATATGTTTTTCAGTTAAGATAAAATCTCAGATGAAAACAGAGCAGATATGACAAGAAATTACTTTCCAGTTAATATCTTTCAAAAATGAAACGACAGAAGCAATGTCTCTCGCACAACTTTGAAATAGAAAATTACTACTTCTGTGTGACTTAGCTGCAGCAAACTAATTCATAATATAACCAAGCTTTCTGCACTTAAAAAATAGCATTGCCGAAATTAATTGCAGGTTAAACAGAGTTTAGATAGATGTATCTGCAATTATAAAGACTTCTGCTTTGAAATTATATACTGTTCAATAATTGTGATACCTTTTGCTACATGACCATGCTCTACCATCTCAGTAATGAACATCATAATTAAAATGAAAATTTTGATGTTCCAGTTTGGATGCCGACATCCTAGTATGAAACGTAATTGCTTTGCAGCCTGCCTCCTGAGAAGCACTTCAATAAATGAATATGTTGGTTGGGGAAGTGTCAGTATGGCATCTTCATTATCCGTTAACCTATTTTGACTACTAGGTAAAGTCAAACTGATATATAAAGTATAGACTATGAAATTATCCTCATATCAGCAGAATTAAGAAGAACATCGGTGGAGCGGTAATACATAAGATGCTGTACTTACAAGCAACACACACTTGAACTGATACCATTTTTGGTTTTTTCTCTAAAGAAAAACAGCTAAGAACAAAGGACCTCAAGAGTGTAGGTCAGAACACGGACTTGTCATGGTTTTCATGGCAGGCAACTAGAAGGACTATCCAGGCTTAAGTAGCAACATTCAGAAGACAACTAGTAAGTGCTGTTAAGCTGGAGACTTGTGCAAATGAGTGGGAATGATATGGATCGCTTCCCAGTAAAGACTGGAAAGCATGCCCTCCCTTCCCCAGAATCAAATGTATACCAAAGCGCAGACTGCAACCTCCAGGGCACACCCACATTCAAAATAATCTAGTGCCAGGTCACTGATATATTTGTAGGAGGTGCTTTGAATACCTTGCAAACAAGCCAACAATGCTGAACCAACTGGAAATCAAATACAGTAAAGTTGCATGCACCCACTATCGGAACATCACTGCAGGGACAGTAAAGGTACATTTGCACTGAAGCACCGACGGTTTTGTTTATCTCTGTTAGCTTTAAAGCTGCCTTCCTCAGCTGCTTGGTAACCACTCCACTGACTATGCTGCACTGAGATCTGCCTTATTGCTATTGCCAGGATAACCTGCAATAGTAAATTTTAAACTGGTGTAGGTATATCTATCAGAGCTCTAGTTACTACAGTGTAAGACATACTTTACTTCTCTATGGTTAGATCTACAATATAACTAATTTGAAGATTTCACTTTTTTTTTTTCCCCCCTTTTTATTCCTTGTTGTTATCCCTTAACTAAAAGCTCTATCACACAGGTTTGGAAGTGCTTCAAATTCAGGCTAGTCTATCCTGTTCCAGGGAAGGCCAGAGTTCTGCAATGAGGAAGTTGGCTTTGGACAGAGAAAGACAAACAACAAACTTACTGACAGCAAGGTACTCCTTATCAGCTGACCTGTGGTAACACGTGTGTATGTTTCTTCCCTGCTGTAAAAGCAAGGCAGATCATTCAGCTTAAATAACTCTCAGGGCAACAGTAAGTTATTAAACTTAATAAATTGGATTGTTTACAATCATCTGTTCACACATTCAGTAATTTCTTATGTACCAGGACTCTGGCATGCCTTCTCTATATTTAACCCAAAGAAGGTAAGGCATCTTGAAACAGATGCTAGAAAATTCATCCCCTATAGGAGTTGCTTCCATGGAGATTCTCTGGTATCTAATGAGGCATAAACTGCCATTGAAGCTTTTCCCTTCCCGGTCAAGGCATTTGGAATTGATCTCTCGTGTGTACTCTCAGACATCAACAATGGTGAACTCACATGCAATGTTAATGCAGTTAACACAGGTTAATACAGATTATACCTGCAACTAAGAACATATTTGCTAGGGGCAAATACTAAAAGCTGTAAATTCTTYACACTCTTTTATTTCGCTGGAAGCACGTGTTCAATGCTGTATTTCCACCTATTAATAAGTTCCGTAGATACACAGAATAAAGATATTTCAAATATTTTCAAATAAAGAAAATTTTCTAAAAACATGACTGCATACGTGATCTACCCCTGTAGTTTTATTGCAGGTAAAACTTTCCTTAAAATCTCTAAACAGAGATATGATTTCAGTTTTATTGGCATAAACATGAAGTAACTCTACAGGAAAAGGGCCAAACTGTTGTAAATTGCAGCAGAGTTTAGACCATTTAACTTGGCTAATAAGGATTATAGACAGTAAATTATTTCATATTTTCCTTTGTGGTTTAGCAATTAAGTTTTATATATTTTCTTGGTATTGGTTCAATGGGTTATTTTGTTTAAGAATGAGGCAGTAAGATTGCAGCACCACATATAACCATATGGCACAAACAGCACCTATACACTTAAAAAGATCAGCAAGAACTGAAACCAAGAACATGTGATACCAAATGCTTTGAATCGTATCTAAATCAGAAACACAATATATCCTCAAAACTCAGGTTAGTTTCCACAGAGTGTAGTCTGAGGTTTCCTTGTTCTCTAACTTTTTTATTCTGTAAAATAATATTTAAAACATAGAAATAAAATCTGCATATGTTCCAGGATGAGAAAAGGTACTAACAATTTCATAGGGCTGTTCAGTCCTGTGAGGTGAGGTTCAGACCACATACTTTGTCTCCAGAGATGGGAGGCAAACAAAATTTAAAACTTACAGGCAACAGAACAATTTAGGAAGCGTACTCTCCAGAACTGCCATAATCCTACTCAGGTACTCATTTTGGACTGCCAGGAGGCATTACTAAGGGTGTCCACCTTTTGTGGTAATAACGTAATACAAGCCCACACTCTTGGAATAGGAGACTTGAGCTTCTTTTCTTCCTCAGCTCCCAGAAGACCACCATAAACTAAAGAGTGCAGGGAAAATCTTCCTCCTGTTACTATGCTATGGTAATGCAAAAATCATAAAGGACATCAAGCATGTTATGGCCAACTATACAGGACTCAGCTAGGAAAAGGTCAGTTTGGGTTCAAGTCCACGATAACTAGAGTATCTGTCTTTTACCCAATTATTGTTTAGCATTAAATGCATGAACATTACAGCAGCAGAACTAGAAGTCATGTTTCCCAGCATCAACAGAGGGCCTCAGCATGCCAGTTGGGACACTACTAGATCCATATGTACCATCTTACCCCATTTTTTTAATTGTGTTGTAAAGTAATGAACAAAAGTAAATGAACATTGTGAAAAATTGTATAGTGAATTTGTAGCTCCGTACTAAAAACCCTGTGCCTTGGGGGGTTCTGCAAGCACAAGAGAAAACAGCTTTCTCTAGACTAAGAACAAAGTACTAACCTTCTGACCCTATCAGCAGTTCATAGGATTTGGTGATAAAAGGAAGGTAGGAGAAGAATCTTCAAATTTGTCAAATAGCCACAGGCTGAGAAAACAAATAGATAGGTGTAAGCAAATTCACAAAAGATGAGACTGATAAAAACCTCAAATGCTTAGTCCCTTCCAGCAATCTGGAGTTTAGCGTATCATTGACTCTCACAACTCAGTAGCGCTCTTTCATACCACTGTGTTTAGTCCCTTGGCTAGTCACAACTTGGAAACTTTTGACAACACACATATCCTTTGTGAGTTTTCTTGCAAGGTTATTTTGTAGTATCCCTTCTCTATTTAAATATTCTAACTTCTGTCTATCAAATCAGGAGGGAAAAGAATTTTGGTTTGTCACACAGATAAGCACTGCAATAATACAGTACTTCTTGTTATTGCTATATTCCTTTAAAGTAACCTTTTTGGTTTATGCCTTAAGCACCCCTGGGGTGTGGCACTGCATGAACATCGCACATGCTATGATCTGTTTTAAGAAACAGCATTTAAGAGATGCCAGTAAAAGAGTCATAGAATTCCTTGGGAAAATTAGAACCCTCCGGCTTCTTTTAATTAATTTTGCCCCATTTCAGATCTTAATATAAAAAACCACACACTAAATGGTATTATTAGCATCCAAATAAGTAATCAAGGTGGTATTTTTCCAATGCATAAACATGTCATGGTACTTTCAAACTCGTCAGATCTTATTTGTACAACAGGATTAGCAACCATTGTGTTCTGGACCTTTCTTATACGTAAGAGCCTATCTCCCYGTCACTGTAAAAATCTGTGAAGCAGACTGAAGATACAGACTATAGTCTCTCCTAATGATGACATATAGTATTGCTGCAAATGTCGTAATTTAGTAGTAGCTTGCTGTATTTTTGGCGGAATATGAAACAAAATATTTTACTAAGACTAAACTTCAATTTTTCAGGCTTTGTAACAAACCACTGCTTTACAACAAATATTGTATCCAGGGGAACTTTAGAATCTAACTCTTTGAAAAGATGACCTCTTGAATGCTTTTAATGAAATCCCCTGATGCTTTGAATCTGTTCTAAAACTGACCAATTTTAAAAACATCCACAGTCTCAAATGTTAAGATGTTCCAGAAGCCTGGATTGCTTAAAAATACCACAGATTTAAGCTCACAAAAAAAAAAAACCAAACAAAAAAMCAAAAAAACAAAAACAAACAAAAAAAACCAAAAACAACTTAAGAAGAATGAACTTCAGATCTAAAACTCCATTTATACATAGTAGCTGTACCCTCTGTAACATACTGTAATCTAAAACATTTATTTCAAATTGGAAAACATTTTTTCAAAAGAAAACATTACAGCTTGTTAGAAAAACATGACCCTTGGGGAGACAAATCTCTCCAGAAAGATTAGAAAATACCTCTTGTGGAGTTTGCATGAGATCTGAAGTCCAGAAGAACAGAGTATCAACCCACAATACAGGAAAACTGTAAATTTTTTCAGTTAGAAAAAAGAATTCCACAGCTAAAAATCACAAATCAGAATAAAGGAAGGCAATATCTAAGTAGGGAACAATAGATAAAAATGAAAAGTGTCTTGACAAGGCAAGTAATTGCTTGCTTTAATATGCCCCATAAATGCCTTAAAACAATATTTTGATATTGCTGGAGAGCTGTAGCACAGCTCAGTACCACTCTGCCTTCACTGCCACATCTGTTCTCGTTCTGTCCCCATGGCAATCAGGCCGCTTCCTACTCAGTTCTCCCCCGGCTGAGCTGTTTGGTTCCCCCAAATCTTTTATATGTGAGTCACTGAAACACTTACTCATACTTAAAAACAATCACTAAGAATTCAGATGGTGCTAACATATTTAAGTGGTGTGTAGGTGTGTTATCTGATGCATGCAGTTACAGAGATCACCCCTCTATGAGTAAGTTTTACATTACAGATAAACTTGATAAACTGACTGTATGATAGGCTTATTATGACCTTTCCTGAACTATGCCCACAAATTAACGCCTACTTATATTATTAGTAACACTCCAAGCCCCTAAGCGGTGTCCAACAGGAAAATACTGTATGTTTTAATTAAAATAACTTAAATCAGAAACACTTTCTTCCTCCTTACACTCAAGACAGCCTTGAGCAAGTGATGAATTTAAGCTCTCGTATCTCACAACTCTGCTACCACGTTAAATGGAGGCTGTAGATGCCTACAAAGGAGAGCATCTGTCTCCAGACCTGAGAAGTTCCATGACACTGAATTTTAAGGTCACATTTTATTACATGCAGTATAGCCTTCTCCAGTTTGCCTTAGAACACTATGAAAAGTAGGTTGGTTCTCAAAAATAATTAGGGTTGAAATACCCATGCTCCTTCTGACATCTCTGAGGAGCATCTCTCAGATAAAGAAGAGGGGGCTCTAAGGCTTGCCATGCTGCACCCTTGGTGACGAGGATCCCTCGACTATGGGCAGACTTCTTTTTCCAGCAGGAGCTGTACTGACTAAAGAAGTTACTGCCCACAAGCTGTCTCCAGCTGCTTCTAACTCTCCCTCTGGCAGGGGCTACTGGCAGGCTGAGATGCATCTGGTCAGAAAAAATGAATCCAGCAAGCTGAAGCCGTTCAAATAGGAAGACTCTGGTAACTGGTCTCATCTGGGCTGAGACAGGTTAGGAAGTGCTCAGAAGCAACTGAGCTGGCAAGTGTGACTGGCAGGAGGGCACTGCAGTCGCTGAGGAATCAACAGGAGACTGTCATTGTTCCAGCCAGCGCAGATGCAATCAGAAAAGAGACCCATTTCCAGTGTCTTAGTTTTCACACCAAACCACTATCTGTACCTGATGTACAGATGAATCTGGCAGGGGAGTTTATTCTCAAAGTTGCCTCAATCATGCTGTTACTCTAATCACCAGCCACAATTTAACCAACGAGGCTGCTGTTCTTCTCATTACGTTTTTGTAAATTTCTTAAAAAAATTCATCAGCTAGTTGCAAGAATAAGCTTTTGGGACAACTTCCGCTACTAACAAAAGCTTTAGTGTCTCTGAGGCTGACATTTTGCAGTAAGACACTGCTGCATGTAGAAGTGTTTTTTGTTTCTTTCCTGAAAAATATTCTATTTTTAAACAAGTCTTAACATTTGGAAAATGAACATTTGGACACAGTTAGGAGGACTGTGAATTGTAGCATCTCCAAACATACTATTCACACAAAATATGATCTGTTTCCACTGTTCCTCACCTTCTTAACCATCTCAGGTCTTATTAAGTTTCAGGAAATAACTGAAGCATCAGAGATACAGAGATAGCATCAGTGCCTGCTTAAGACTTGGGAGTATCTTTGGCTTGGAACTGTAAAGGACCTTTTACTCACTAGTTGTAGCAGGTTTGAGCATTTCACAGAGCTTTCACTCAAAAAGATACTACTACTTTAGGATGCAAATGCCATTTTCTTCATTCATAGACATGGAAAAGTACACAGAGATAAAATCCCTTTGGCAATTCTAGGAGTAGATTTCTAGTCCTGAATCTCTCATGTTTAGCTTGCCCGTAAGACATCTATTTGGCAGCACCATCTACAATCACTAGAAGACATTTCTCAGAACAGCAACAACTTTAAGGTCTATATCCTTGACACTGGTAGCTTCTGTGGACTAAATTAATGTCACATTTTTGTTGCCCATTAGCTTCTAAAAGTATATCATGCTGCAAAATTCTCTGTACAGGTGTTCACTGTCTACAAGTGAACTGCAAGCCATGCATCTGAAAAAGGTTAAAAGAGTATATTTTAGTTTTTGAATGTCTAGTACACACACTACCTCTCTCCAAATTAAATAAATAAACCACATTTTGCCTACACTGAAGCTATTTATTTGCATGTCAAATTGATAATTCAGATAATTTGGTCCTGTGAAATTACTGCAGAATTTGGCCTTAAAGTTGATGGGAATTCATTCTACCAGGTAGGCTCCAATTTGTAATTCTTCCGTGGCTACTCAGCATCAAGAAGGTGACATGGTCATCAGCTAAACTGCATGCATGAAGCAAAATAAAGGGAACTCACAACCTGCCCAGGAGAAAACCTGTAAATACAAAAGCTAACATGGATTCTCTTTCATCTCAGGATGTGCATTAAATGCAAGCAATACACTTAGTTGTTTCTTTTGTGTTGTCAGATGAATAAAACCATTTTAAAATCACTTGCTTTTCAGGGTCAGGATTACAACATATAGTTTTCAGATGTAAAGTTCATACTGATCTTAAAAAAACAAGTTCCATACAGTAAAATTATAGTGAATAAGTTATTATGCAAAGCAGGAATGTACATTTTACACCATTCTCTGCTCTGATTATAGTCAGATGCCTCATGTTGTTGTGTTTTTTACAATGTAAGTATTTAGTAATGGTGTATGAGAAGTAAAGCTACAGGGCAGAAAAATAAATTATTTTACTACATTTACCAACCAGCTTTCAACTTACTCATTATAAAATCCCCCTGTTTCCTTACTCCTACTCCTACAGTAGAGAGATTTAGCAAAACTATTTACTGAGATGGCTTCATATAGCAAAAACATTCAGATTTCTACTAAACAATGCTTGTTTTGTTGCTTGTTTTTGGAATTTTGCAGCACTAATGGTCCTGTTTATGCCAAGATTAATAACCAACAGTTGTAAATACATTTCAAACAACTGGAGGCTGAAGAGGAAACAGATTGTATCAATGGACTTGTTTGTGAACAGACTTCAATGCAACCATTGTGCATGGATTACAATTCAGAGGTCACGTTTTTTTATTAGTTATGTTCTGGAATCATTTTAAAGAATTACATGAATTGACCAAATCCACAGAATCCTCTACAAGTTTCCTCCAAGTGACTATCAAGCAACATTCCTTTGAAGTTCATTCATATTTTTCAGGATGATTTTCAACAATATCTTCTTGACACCAGAAGATGAAAAATGCACTTCTAGAATCCGCAATTCAGATACTATACAGAAAACAGATCAATATTCTGTAATAATCTGTGCTCAAGATGGAATTAACTATGATGTATAATCTGATTATCAACAATTCATCTACTATCCTCTTTCAGAAGTGCATTGCACAATTTCAAAATAATAGAGATGACTGGTCTTCTGTCACTTTAGTCCACGCAGGAATAACCAAAGAAATCACAAAAATCTTAAGGAAAAGTATCAATCTCGCTCCTAGTTTAGCTCACCATGGTTTTCACTGAAAACAAGCTATGCCACCGAGATTCACTTGCCCTTGCCCAAAACGTGAGGTTTACTATCATACTTACTTTGTAAAATATAATAATTAAGAGAATTAAATAGGCAGCTATGGATAATGATATGGGAATACTAAACTTTTCACATGAACAGGTAGCAATGCACGTAGAAAGCACACTGGTCTGCCTAATAAAAGTATGTGGTGTTTTACCTCTCTTCCACCAGCCCCCAGTGGAACCAGTTCCAACAACGACTCTTAGCATGATTCTTTCAATTTTTAGCTTCCATCATCTGTCCACTAAAGAAGTCTTAATTCACACACATTTACTTTCTCTTCTACTGACAGGTTGCTGAGAACTTCTCAAGAAAGTCTACAGACTCTGCATACTTCCTCTACTTCTCCACTTAATTTTTCCAACTCCCTTTCAAAACTGAGCTTTGGTTTTAAGATCGCATTTGGCATACCCATGGAACAGGATTAGGTGATATTGTTGCATCTATTAGTAGGGGATTAGACTTAATGAGGCAGAACATCCTCTTCTGTCTCAAGCTCTAATTCAACCTTTACCTTTATCAGCCTGTCCTAAATTGTCTCTTCCACACTGAACAAAGAGAAGCTCTAATTATTGTTCAGGAACAGTCTACTCTTCTGTTCTGGTATGGTTCTCATGCTGTGGTTTTTACTAAAACATATGCCATTCAGCCCTTCTCTTCGTGACATCCACATCCTTCTATTCCTTTGTTCACGCTCTCTTTTTGTTCATCCTTAAACATTCTTTCTTGACTAGTCCTATCCATTAATTTGTAAACACCCTAATAAAACACCTTCCTGCTTCCTTCTGTTGTACTTCCCTCTGAATTCTTCCGAATTAGTTCTTTAACCTGCTAAAGTTATCAATATCACAAACATATTAAAGAATTTCTGGATCCATGTTTCTTACCTCTCCTGCTAATGTCATATTCTCCATTACTTTTCATCCTTGACTTCAACCTATCATGTTTCTGAAAATAATTTTGAATTCTTCTGTCAATCTGAAACTCTCACCTCTTTTCAACTTCAGAGCTCTGATTCCCTGTGGAGAGTGATCACTCAGGAGAAAATTCAGTATGGTGAAAATTGAATATATTAAATTTTATTCATCCAGTTTTAAACTCAAAAGTCTCTGCAGTCAAGTCCACTGTTCCTAACTTATGTTACATTAAAGTCCAATGTCTTAGAACTTAACATCTAAGAAGCTGCCAAATTCTATCAGTTCTTACGTCAGTGTTTCCAGAATACATTGTTTTCCCCTAAAACATGGCATGCAGCTTTCCATTTCATGTGAGGAGTATTCTAGTGCTCCTTGTCTACCCACTATACTTACTGCCTCACTACTCTTGAGTTCATTCAAAAAAGTGTATGTTTTCTCCTCTTTGCCTCTTAAAACTCAGAGCTGCTGCTTCTCATTCAAATTTCGATCATTGGATTTTATTTTTCTCTCCATCTACTTCCTGACTCTTACCCTTAAGTCTACATGAAACTTCCATATCTGTTTATTTCTGAAATCATATTCTCTAACTCTCACCTTGGTGCTTTCTTTTAATTTGCCTGCTGTGGCAGAAGCTTGTAAAGTCACCATACAGCCTCTAATCAAATCCTCACTTAAACAATCTCCTTATTTTGAGCTCATTTAAATACACAAAATTAAAATGAGAACACGTATGTCGTATCACTTGTAAGTCTACACGAAACAGCATTCTCCAAAGAGTTTATCATATTTCTATGGAGGAAAACTACCCACGTATCTTCCAATCACCATTCTTTTCCTTTTCATAATCATTTTTAATAGCATTCTTGCTGATTAAGAAGCCTTCAAAATATGAGTTATAACAATGTTATCAAGTGTTTCTTTGTAAATTGTGTATTTATGGATTTACAGATATAAACTTCATTTACAATTAAGCACACCTAATGTTTTATTTATTGATCTACACCTAAGCCTATAAGTTTCTGTCCACATATATAAACTTATTAATTTTCTCTACTGTATCATTTTAGCATTCTAGTGAAAAAAAAAAAAACTAAAGAAATGGAAAAAGTTTGATTTCTAGAGGAAGTAAAAACATGCTTTCAGACAAGGCTGCACCTCCAGTTTCAGTTGCAGGAACTCTATTAAAGGTCTAAGAACTAATATTGATGTCTTAGAGTATATACAGTATAACCACATTATTTTTAAGCTACTGTTTCCTAAGTTGGATTCTACTTTGTCTCCTCTGAAAATAATAAACAAATTGTATTTTTCCACTTTACCTGTATATATACTAAATTCAGTAATCTGACATGTCAGTCTGAGATAATGAAACTAAGACACTATTTGAAAAACACAGGAGGTTTTCTCATAAAAATTTCCAGGCTTAGGCACATATGTCAATCCTTTGCAAACCAGATAAAACCACCCTGATTCTGGAAGCACAAACAGCCCCTCATCTCATTAATATCCAGAGAATCTAAATGTGCTATGCTTTTTTAAAAAAACAATTCATTTGTTTGAAGAAGTCTAAAAAAGAATTTACATGCCCAACTTTCAGCTACTTAATATGAAAGCAGATCTTAACATCTTACTTAAGTGTCTAAATTCTGGAATATGATGACAGGTTTGAAAAACAAAGAGCCATGTAAAGCTGGTCATATTTGCAATCTCCTTTTATTTGAAAGGTAATCATGTCCATATGCCAGACAGCAAAATACAGCATTTTCTGCTGATACTTTGCAGTAAAGATGCACTGTCACTGATGCCAAGATCTGACTTTGGGTCACAATTACAGCCCATTTTTGCTACATGATTAAACCAAGAAATCCCACTTTAAATTACAACCTCTAAAAATCAACTAACCTTTCAGTATTGAAGTTGGAATGAGACAATTCAAAAATCCCATGAGTTTGAGCTGAAATTAGTTGTTGGATTTAAACAGCTGGAGGGGGGAAGGGAGACATATCTGAAGGAAGTATATTGAGAGCAGCAGGACTCCCTTTAGGAAAGAAACAGAGAACAGTTAGTAAAAGGAAGCAGGATAAATGATGTGAGAAGAACAGTGTCTATAATATGAAAAGGGGATAAAAAGAGAGAAAAATGGGTTGAGAGCAGTAGTAAGTCTTAACAGAAAGTGGAACAGAAAAGGCAAAGGGAAGCAAAGAAGTCTTACCTCTAAAACTGTTATTTGCCTCTAATTAAAGTGTAAAACACTGTGAGAGGTATGTTATTACAGAATAAACTGACATGGGGGATTTGGGAGTCTCATATGAGGCTGGGATAGAGTCACTCAAACGAGTAACAGCTAGTTCCTCAAGTGTTCTGACCACAGCTATGTTGATAAGGGTAGGTTCTCTAAAACCTGCAATTGGACAGGACACAACGATAACTCAAAACACAAAGGATGGCAGGTAGTGGTACTGGTACTTTAGTCAGCATTACATTTATGCATATCTCATGCAATGAATCTACCAATATTAATGTGTCCTGGTTTCAGCTGGGATAGAGTTAATTTTTCTCCTAGTAGTTGGTATAGTGCTATGTTTTGGATTTAGTATGAGAATAATGTTGATGTTTTTAGTTGTTGCTAAGTAGTCTACTAGTCAAGGACTTTTCAGCTTCCCATGCTCTGCCAGGTGCACAAGAAGCTGGGAGGGAGCATAGCCAGGACAGCTAGCCCAACTGGCCAATGGGGTATTCCATACCATGTGACGTCATGCTCAGCATATAAAGCTGGGGGAAGAAGAAGGAAGGGGGGGATGTTCGGAGTGATGGCGTTTGTCTTCCCAAGTAACCGTTATGCATGATGGAGCCCTGCTTTCCTGGAGATGGCTGAACACCTGCCTGCCGATGGGAAGTAGTGAAGGAATATCCTTGTTTTGCTTTGCTTGCGTGCACGGCTTTTGCTTTCCCTATTAAACTGTCTTTATCTCAACCCATGAGTTTTCTCACTTTTACCCTTCCGATTCTCTCCCCCGTCCCACTGTGGGGGAGTGAGCGAGTGGCTGTGTGGTGCTTAGTTGCTGGCTGGGGTTAAACCACGACATAATGTCATTTCAAATTTATACTGCAGTGTCATTCGGCTTCTCAAGACCAGGCAGATATCAAGCACTGTTCCAAGCACTAAATCAAGCACAGCTTCAGGCTCTAAATACATGACACCTGTTTGGAAGCACTTATAAGAAAAAAAGGATTTATTTTCTAAAAACTAGATGCAAGCACTAGTTCTAGGGAAGGCGCTACCTTCCTGCTAAAGCCTGAGGCTAAGATCCAAAATATGCACAGCCACTAAATGCTAGGATCATCTAGGACTTAGTCTTGATAATTGCATCCTTGCATAACAAAATTTATCTTGCAGTTTCAGCTTGATATAACATGCTTTTATTTTATTTCCTAAGCAATGATGTGAAGATTTCCACACGTTTGCAGTATACATCTCCTGCCACTCATCGGTTATGGGTTAGTATGGCTAATAAGAGTTGACTTGTCACCAAGGAAAGAAATTTTAGAACCAGGGTATCTTCATACTGGATAAGAGATAACCCAATAGGAAAGGCATGTGCATTACCTATATGCCAGGTGCAAAATAAAAACCAATTTAAGTAAATCCACTATTCGCCAAGCAGTATTATTGAAGTGCTATCATTACTACACCAAAAAAATTTGAGTATAATTTCCATGTGCCTTTATGTGAGACAAACATTATATTTTACTTTATTAATTAGTTCTGTAATACTGCTAAATAGCTAGAAATTGTACAATATTAGTATTGCACATGTCCTTCATAGATCTGACTAATTCTTGAAAGTGAAGTCCCAGGACCAAATCCTAACCAAATGGCTACAAAAGGCTCTCATCCACTTCTCTTCCATGACAGAAAAAATTCAGACTGGATTTGTGAAAGTTAGGAAAAGTTTATGGTCACTGGGGTCAGAGCAAAATGCCAACCAACCACCCTCTGCCTGTGGAAAGGATGTAACGTTATTGTGGGAACTATTGGATTCAGCAAGTTGCATTTGTGCTCAGAGAGCAACTGTATTATCACTCCATTTATTTAGTGTACTTACTCAGACATTTCTAGGACAACTTACTTCTAGAAATGCTCCCTCACTATGGAGTGTGAACTACAAAGTGGAATATAAATGTATAGCTTATGCAAATAGAAACTGTAATCACGCATTCTAAAAAAACGCCAGTCATCTCACTATCACTGAAACAAATGAATCATTATTGCATAATTTCCTCTGAAGATAACAGAAAGTCTTGATCCTTACTTCAACACTGGATTTGGTTCAATGGCTTATTTCATTTTCCTATAAAACACTATCATCATCTAGTGGTATATTTTGCTACTATGTAAACTGCATGTTATGAAGATGAAAGCATTTCATTTACTTAGCATTAAACATTTAGAATAAGACATAGATTTATCATCTTGCAGTTATGCCAAACTATGTGGAGGTGGGGGTGGAAAATGAAGTAACGTGAAATAAACTTGACAGAACTGTTGAGGATTTTGAGAACAAACAACAGGCCGACATTTTACATGACGGAAACTTGAGTAATTTTCTGTCCAAAAGTGAAGACAGACTAAATAAAAAAATACAGCTTGAGAATGCTTCATATCCTCATTCATACTATCCATAAAGTATAAAGGGACATGAGCAAATATTTTGAAAGAAAACCTCACAGGTTTTTCAAACAAAAATATTTTTCACACTGTTTTTCTTATAATTTGGGGGGAAAAAAAAAATTCCCATTTACAAAAGTCCACTATTTATTATGAACATACAACCAGAATCTACATAAATAAGTTGTAGACTTACGTGGTAACTTTTCAGTCTAACAAAATCGACTTTCATGGAGATGAACCTTTCTGAATTTCTGCTGAGATTTTTAATGTGCTCCACAAGGTCAGCACAGAACTTGTAGCCACCTTTGAGGACACAGAGAACCACAATATCATTGTCTCCAATGTCTTGCATAATATCTTTGGCCAATCGTTCTGTCCTGGAGCAAAAAAAATAAGGATAAAATAACATTAGATGCAGAGTCTCTAAGTATGCTTTCCCTATGGTTACAAAGAAACACTATGGTGAGTATATAGCTTGACTGACAGTCTGTTTAAGCATCTTGACTTGACTAGACTGGGTTTGGATCAAGTTCCAGTAGGCAGATATAGAGTGACGGATGCATGATGCAAAGCATGTGAATCAAACTCATTAACCTTAAATGCACAAATTCCCCAGTTATAGAAAAGGGAGTAACACATCTCAGCATATGTTGAATTCATAAGCATTTCAGAGACTTTGGAGTAAAGAATGCAACTTAGCCTTCAGTTTTACCTCACAGGAAACATCAATATAAAATATTCCTGTTCAATCCCCTAACTTGTTATGTTAGTTACTATGCAAGAACAATAAATTAAGTGAAAGATAGGGAAGAGAATTATTAGAAATATTTCACACTGAAGGCTTTGGAAGATGCTACAATTTTAATAAAAATATACACAAATACTATAAAGAAATATAGCAGCAATCAAAATTTTATGAAGAGTGTACATTATCACTATTTCACACAGCAAAAAAGAAGAGTGCAAAGAGCTTAAGTGATTTGTTCAAGGTCACACACACATGAGAATAATCAAGGTTATGCTCCAGTTAACCCGGCATTGCAGGGTTCCCATATCTGTCTTCTCTTTGACAATTCTGCATTGCAAACACAATGTGGCAGATGTTTGAAACCAAAAGATACACACTTCCGCCATACAATAGTACATAAATTTTCAAGATAAAAATAATAAACATGAATGCTTATCTTAAGTAGCTTTGCTTTCTAAAGAACAAGGTAGATGGAATTTCTAGACCTAAAACAGGGTACCAGGTCATTGCTAGATGTAAAGCAGGTATCAACAGAAAACTGAACAATGTCATTTGATGTTTTGAGGAAAAACAGCTCAGTGCATTATTTTCTGTAAACACTTTTGCTGGAAAGTTCTTTGATAGCTCTCTGGATTAGATCAGTAGTTTCAGTGAGAGTGGACTTCTTGACAGGATGCAATTTATTAAATAATCCTATAATTTATCCCATGTCTTTCATGATTACATTTTTCATATTTTTTTTTCTCTACCCACTGTAATATGGGAATCCATTTGCCACTACGTAAATACATTGAACTTTAGTGAAATCTACATGTATGCATGTACCAGAGAAGAATAAGCTCTAAATTGAAGATAATATACTAGTTATGAGCAAAAGCTGTTGCTTCATTTTCACATCTTTGTATTTGTAATGCTCAAGCAAATTCCATATAGCAGCAATTAGTATTTTTTAGATTTGAAAAATAGAAGATATCACTAGATCATCTTGTTTGACCTCAAATATATAATTCATTTTACTGATGTAAGAATGAAGATTAGTAAAAGACTTTCACTTACTTTACTGAAGATTAGTAAAATAGTCTTTTATCACCTTTTATCAAGTCTGAGCATAATGGTGAAAACCTCTCATTAAGAAGAAACATTTCTCTGGTGATTTTCATTTTTTTATATTCTTCCTCAGACTGTTTGAGGAGCTGAAATTTCCAAAAATTCCGAAGACCACCTTGTATTTTAAAAGAGTATGAACTCCAGCATAGACAAAAACGTACTAATTTCAATTTCTAAATAAAAACATACCAGTTTTTTAATCTATATTTAATTGCTACCGACAAGAGAATTTTCTCAAGTGCTGAGCCTTCTTCCTACATGAAGATTTTGCATGATCACAATATATTCAGTTCTGTGTCCTTTTCCATTAGAACAGAATCAGTCTTTTCTGCTGGAGTAAGAAAAAACAGTGGAGTTCATTCTGCTGGAGTACAAAAACAACACTGGAGTTCAATGCTTATTTCAAACAAATTTATATTGAATTCTATGAGAACTGAAGTTGTAACGTATTTATTTAAAAAAGAGGAATTAAAAGTCAGTTGACCTTAACCAAAAGAGATGAAAAATTCAACACAATGGTAACTGAAAGAAATGGCAATGAAAGAGAGCTTGTGTTTAGAAAGAAATACAGGAGTCATAACTCTTCCTTATGATGGATGTTYACAATCTTCTTTCAAGGAGTAGCAACAATTTCAGTACTTGCAACCGGCTGTTTAAATGTGGTAGGTAGAAAGCTGCAGGCTGAAAATGTCCCATGAAATTCCATTGAGATATTCCCAATAAATACACTGTTGAAAATTACCATTTCTGTTTTGTAACTTTTTCATAAGATTTTTAACAGCATGTCAAAATAATAACTGAGCATGAACACTGAGCTGGACTACCACAAATACCAAAGCACCATCAAATGCCTACACTGAGAGCACATGGGAATGACTACAAGGTAAGGAATGAGGGACGATCAAGCTTTCCCACTGCCACCCTCCAAACCCAGCATCTGGACCCAAACAGTCCACGACACACTTTTCGGTTGTGCTGAATGGCAGAAGTCAATGGTGCAGTCGGGAACCATTAGGTTAATCAGCATTAATGATTTGTACTAGGGAGTTGCCAAAGTTGTATGTAATTGAACGTAGTTTTTTCTCCTTTTTGTATTAAAAACACAGGATGGTTAGAGTGCAAGTGGGACATTCAAGTATAACTATATACAAAGCTTTGTACTTGCCCTTTCACCTTCGGTTCAGCTCTCTTGTAATTTACATTCCAATGCCAATTTCACTATGATCACACTCTCCTTTTTGTGGGACCCCTGTCCCATTCAATGCCCAAATCAGAAATTCAGTGAAAGAAATTAGACAGGGAGTTGCAAAGGCAACTACAAGTCTAGCATTTCCTAACCTTCAAGCATTTTTTTTACTTTCCAAATTAAATAAATAATAGTACTTTTATAATTGCCAATATAATATTTTAGGACAAATGTTATACACACACTCTCTGTGGATGACAGGCTTTATAAAAAAGAATAATACTACTGACCAAAGAATTTATTTAGTAACATTCAAATTACACATACCTGTCAACAATAATGCCGTGAGGTATGAGCACATATTCCAGATCTCCATAGTAGTGCTGAGGATAAGTGAACAAATCCAGACTGTATCCGGGCCAATTGTCTGAAATCTGAAAATCAAATAGTACTGTTAAGAACACTTCATAGTGTTTGACAATATCTAACTGATATAAATCAGTGTTCTAGTACACTCTATTGGCTGAATTAATCGTATGACATACTCTCTTCCAGTTATAATTTACTATTTCACTTTTCCTATCAATTATTTTGCTTCTCAGTATATCTCAGAAATCAAATGCTACATTTTTTTCCCCAAAGAACGTAGGAAATTTCACCTGAAATTACACAAACAACTAGATAGAAAGAGGAAATATTTAAGACTAAACTAGTGGCAAGTCTAAGTTTCTTACTACTTTCAAACTTGAAATGCAAATGTAAGATTGCCAGTAAGAAGGGATTCTCCAATGGGAGATTCAGACAGTGTGATTAAAAGTCATAAAATCATACATTAAAATTGTACATTTCTGATTTAGAGGTATTTTAAAGTTGCACATAAATAAATAAATATTCTACAGATGAAACAGCACATAGGGAGAATAAATTATGTGGTTCATGGACGGTATCTGTACAAATCAGTGGAAGACACTACTTCTTGCCAAAGGTGAGGCTCTTAATTCAGATAAATCATCAAAGACAAGTGATTACAAAATGTTTGCATCTCACCTCACTATCTGCTAGTCTGTAAATCCATACATTTACAGAATAAATATTTTACAGATTTAATATATGTTAGTTTCATAAGTATCAGAATACAACAGTTAGGAGATCCCCCAGCATACAATGGCAGTAGAGATTAAGTAGGGCAAAAATCAGCCAATAGGTAAAGGCTTCAGAAAGCTACGAAGATGCAAAGTCATCAGCACAAGAACTAAACAAACTCCAAACCAACAATTTTCACAATTTCTTATGAAAGACAAGACCTGCAGGTTCACAAGGTATCTTGGAATCATTACAAAGCTTTGCTTCAGTATTGGTTCAGGATAAAAAGTGATACCTAATAGGTTTTCTTTACAATCATGTTCCTCAAGTCACATATTGTCTTTCTTCTTTCTACAGCTTGGCCACATGAACCTTGAGTAAAAGGATAAATGGTGAGAAACTTGCCTTTGTGAAGTGCACATCTTAATGGCATTTCTGCTAAATATAGCCTTTAAAGGACCATCACTGAAACTAACCTCTGCTTACAATTTCAAGTAGTAGAGCAATAAACCATGTCTCAAAAATATCTAGGCTAACACAACATATTTGATGTTGAGCTGTTCCTCCACATCTAGTCATCCTGAACTTAGGCATAGCCCTGCCTCATGCTGTACTGAAACAGTGTTCTGCCTCATGGATTTTTGTTTGGTTTGGGTTTTTTTGCACATTCATTGACAGCTACAGACACCTTGACTGTCATGTTTTCTTAACTCTGCCCAACAGTTTCTGTATCAAAAAAAGTTATTTGTTGGTAACTACTACTGAACATTTGCCCATAGAGAGCATGACTCGGAGATCACTGGAATCAGTGAAAGCTTTTCTCCTGACTTACACAAGCCTTGCAACTACACAAACGACAAAAGTTACTTAGTTATGTTCCTCATATCCATAGAAACAGGAGATTATAAATATCCTCCTTGGCGAGGCTTTTAATCAGAGGCAAATCTTGCTCCAAAAACACTGCTGCAGAAGGCCTGGGAAGCCTATTTTCCCATCTTCATTTTCAGTACATAGGGATGGCTGACACTTTTTAAACATTCTGTAGCAATGAAATGTCTGGCATGGTTTTGTTCAAAAGCATTTTAACATAAAATGAAACAATTTCAGATAGTGCTTTAAATTGCGTAAGTACTATAAACACCCACTAAGAACCCTTGTCAGTATTGCTTACTCATGCGTTCTCATCAAATTGCATGTTTTTAGTGTGATGCAGAAGATCAAACTAAATGGATGGAAACTGCTTCAGAATTCATACAAACCAATAGCTTTTACTTAGGTTACAATAAGTCCTTTATGAAATGGGATCAGGATGAAATTTTGATTCTCCTATCTATCCTCCTGGTTCTCTTGAATAAAAGAACATAAACTGCATCACTTTGCAATAATATAGAAGTTCTCATTTACAAGTGTTCACTGGCATTTGACAAATAAGATTAAATTCATATGTCTTTTCTAATTAATTATTTTTCTAATACAATAAGCCTATTTCATATTCTTCTTTCTTTTAAACAGGCACTTCCCAACAATAAGGCTTAGAAATTCTCATCTACCCTAAAGCTGTTCATAGCGTTACGCTATAGGACAATTTTCAAGTAACTGTAAATTTTTATGAGTATTCTGCTTGTGAATTTAAAAAAAAAAAGTGCGATTGTCCTCAGTTTAATAGCTAAGCATCAAAAAATATCCGCCCCAAATTAAACTCAACTTCTATTTACTTCTGGTTTTAGCTCTTGAAAATATGAAGGAAATATTTGTGATTGTTTCAATAAAAAGACAGTATTCAACTGGATAAATAAATATATATACTAAATATATTGGTACACATGCATGTAAAAAAAGTCCTACAGTGAAAGAAAGAGCTATTTTTAAAGTTCAGGTTTGGCACGTTCAAGCAGCTCAGCAGAAATTCTTCAGTAGGTCTTTAAAAAGTTGATGTGAATGTATACCAAAAGCAATACAAATACATGGCAATACCCGAAAGCGTTCCTTTGAGGTGTAAGAGAGAAGCTGGAGAGATTCTACTGCAACACCTTTGGAAGAACACTGCTGGTTTTGTTGACTGGCAAAGTGGGTACACGTGAGGTTCAAGCACAGTATTCCCTTCAAAGCAACAACGATCTGTACTCTGCTTTGGTACAAAATAAGGAAGCAAGCATCAAGCAAAGTCCAGCTTTTGTAAACTTAAATCATACTGCACTGGCCTTACTTTTGGTTGCTTTTTGGGGGGTTGGGGAGCTCATGCACACATTTGTGTGTACCAAGCAAAAGAAATTAAGTCAGTACAGCAGAACAGAGTTATGAGCATTCATCTGCTCCTTTGCAATATCCTCACGTTGCTTTGGTTTTAAACACAGTCACCCACTTTAAAAATGTCATTTATTACACAGGTGTCAGGAGAGGTGGTTGATGCATGGTGGTTTCAGACAGAGCTCGAACATAAGCAACGGGTTTCTTTGCAAGGGGGATGGAAGGGAYGCTGGCGTGGGCAGGGTGTAACCACTGCCTACACAGAGCCCTCAGCCACCAYCTAGGCAGCTGTTCTGCAACTCGGTTAAAATCCCAATGCCACAATAAAATAAGAACATACCTAAGGAGGTGGCAGTGATGGTATTTGTTTCACAGGAGAATCTGGCTTGTCCCTCAGAATAACAAGCACATTCGTTTATTTTTGCATAATTTATTCAGCCCCACAGGTACTCAAAACTCACTGCCAAAGTTCGGGCTTTTTCCCATCACAGAAGAATAAGGAGCAGCCTAAGAGCGTGCTTTTACAGCGCTCCCAAATCCTCACAGGCCTCTAAGCATTTCGGTGGGGGCCAGACACGTCGGGATCCCTGGGGATCTTGATCTCAATTACAGAAGCAAGCTGGTGAAACGCACAGCCACAGCCGCCGAGCGGGATAATTCAGGACCGTATTTCCACGGTGGAAGCCAACAGTCCGATGAAGCGTGGGGAGCCGGCCGGCCTGCCTGCCTCTAGCCCGGGAAGCCCAACGCGCACCTTCCCGCCGCAGTACGCGGGCGGGGCCAGGCACCGTTCCGCTCCGGCAGCCCCAGCAGGGCTGGCGACGGCGGGCTGTAGCGTGAGGCAACGCAAGAGCGGGGACGAGAGCAGGGCGAAGGGACGAGGCCCAAGTGCCGGCCCGGTGAGCCCGGAGCATGCAGGGACCCTCACACGGCGGCTCCGCGGGCAGGAAGGACGTGAAGGGACAGGCGGGGGCTGGCGGCAGCCTCGGGGTGGGGGCTGGGCAGAGGGGCAAGGCAGGGAGCGGCGCGGTGCCGGGGCCCGGTAGAGAAGGGCCGGGCAGGCGCGGGGGGACAAGCACAAGGCGCCGGGGGAGGGGCAGC
>JAYKAV010000955.1:941666-1033364 GCA_035582835.1 Phoebastria nigripes | reverse complement strand
GAGCCGCCGGGACGGGCCGGGCGACGCTTGCATTTACCACAACGCCGCGGCCTCCACCGCTCCGCGCCGCCGCACTGCTCCCGCCTTGCCCGGCCATCTTCCTCCGCGCCCGCCCGAGGGGCTGCGGCGGGGCGGGGCCGGCCGGGGGAGCGGGGCTGGAGCCGCGCCGAGGACCGCGCTGCGCCGGCAGCTGCTCCGCGGCGGGCCGCGGCGGAGGGAGGTGACGAGGGGCCTGGCGCCCGCCGGCCTGCGGCGTGCCCGAGGGGGCTGGCCCCGGGGCGGGGGGGGCTGCACCCCTGTGTTTGGGGCTGGTTCCCCCGCCTCCCTGGGGAACAGAGGCTGCGGTGTGCCCGCCGGCGGCCGGGGCTCACCAAACAGGCACTCATCAGCTTTTCTTATGCCATGACAAGATATGCTTAATTGCTAAAGGTCTCTAATGAAGAGAGGAAATACGGACTGTAGCGCATAAGCTGAACTGTATGTAAAGCCATGGGATAGGTGTTCAGAAAGCACCGCATAGGGCACAGCGGTGTCTGCAGGCGGGTTAGCCTCGTCTACGAAATGGGATACGAGATGGAAGCAGCTGCAGGCGTAGGTGCGGCTCGAAGAAGCCGGCGCGAGGGACAGACTGGCAGGATGGGGCATTCTGGTGGGAAGGTTTGGACAGAGGTAATGAATGAGTTAGCAGATTAGATTAAGCTGGTGTGGTTTAAATAGACATTTTAAGAGGTTTTTGCTTATACTTCGGGGGGGGGGGAATAGGATGCCAGAAAGCAAACTTCCAATAATTCATTGATCTTGCTTTCCATCTTTGCAGACTTCTGAACTGGTGCTCCTTCCCAACCACTGTGTACATGCTGGAGCAAGTGGTGTTTTACCAGTGCCTTCAGCCCACCTCCGTGTTTCTCATGCTCTCTGTCCAGTAGAAGGAGAACAGGTCAGGAACCACGCTGCCTTGTGCCATCCTCCTTCCAATTCTGTAAAAACTATTATTAATATTTTGCTTTCACAGCCTCACAGATGAGAAGGAGCTTGCTTCTTCTCTTGGGTTGCTCCGATCATTGTCTGCCTTTATATATCCATATAAGAAGTTTGAATTTGGGCTTGCTCTATCCTTTTTGTACCCTATCTTTTGGGAAAAATGCTAACAGCCTCTCAGTCCACTGTGGGTAAAATTACAGCTTTTAGCAAAGTATTCCACTTTCCTAGAAGTGAAAGTTGGTAATAGTTAAATACACAACTGGTAGAATTCTGCCATTCCTATACTAGAAATTATTAGAGGAAGAAAAAGTTGGTTTTAGGAGAAACCTGGGCATAATAAATTTGTTTAGTGATACCTGAAGGGCTCTTACAGACCAAGTAGGGAGACATTTCAATTTGGTACACTGCTTTCTAGAACGTAGTCATTGAGACTTGTAGGTCAGAAGTCGTAACAGATGAATCCAGAGAGCACCATGGGTGTGTCTACAGTACGAGTTTGGTGTCCAACGTGGGCTGTTTTTTAGGCGCATTCTGTTAGTGCACTGATAACTGATAGGACAATGAATAGCTTGGGAATCTGGTGTTAAGAAGGCTTCTATAAATGAATCACCAATTAAAGTCTGGCTAAGTACTAAAGCAATTGAAAATTATCTTGTGATAAATACTTGTCTCTTATATGAAGCCAGATCTGTTTTCTTTTTGGTGGGTTAAGGAACTACTCTTAGAAGAACTATCGCTACAATTGACAACGTGTGAAAGAACAGAAGACCAGGTTTACAAAGTGACAGAGGCCGACTCCAGAATACATCTGTCTCAGAAGTGATGCCTGTATATGAAGACTGAGGTATGCTGAAAAAAAATAGTTCCTGTTCACAGTGCTTTAAAATAAACTTAATAAAAAGTAGTGAATTTGATAAACAGCATATACAGATTTGTACAAACCTACATAAAGTAAATAAAAATATTTTTGTAAAATATATAGGAGATTTTCATAATGGGCAAAATCCCTAAGTACATGCATTTCAATTGCATGTCAACATTTCATACAGCTATTGAGAAAGAAAGTCTAGTGTTTCATCTAAACTTTGGGATTAAATGCTACTGATTTGTACCCAGAATCACTTTCCAAGATTTGAAGATTCTTCTTGCTTGGAGGTGGGCAAGAACCTCTTCTAAAGCCCACATTGACCCTAAAGCTAATGCAATCTGATTCAGTTACCACCACGTTACAGATAAAGCCGCTGTTGCATAAACATCACAGAACTGGGCTCTATAGTTCTGAAGCTATTTGGATTACAGCTAGAAACTCAGATTAATTTTGCCACTGCAGTATGAGTACTGGTTTCTTCTACCTTTTGGACTAGTTGGACAGAGTTTTCTGTCTTTTTTAACTACATTCTTTATCAGACCACTGGAATACAAGAGATTGTTCTAACTACACCACAGACAAAAGCTTAACAATTTGGAAAAGGTTAACATGAACAAGATACTCAATAAATTCCTCTGGCATTGTACTGAAAAATTTAAGCAGGAAATGTTTGTTCTTCCCGTCAAGGTTGGATGACTGTGTTTTGTCAAGTCTTCCTTTTGGTATTCTTTTCTTCCAGCAATTTTACAGGGCTCACTTAATAAGTGTAATGAAGTGTCATGTCTCGCTAATAACAATAAATAAGAATATGTAAATGAAAAACTAGATAAATTTAGCTGGGGTACAGTTTGAAGGGTCGTGCTGCTATCAGCAGCCACCAGTCCAATCCACAAAGTTGCTCTTTTCCATGTAAGATTTTTTCAGTGGCATAAAATGTAATACATTTTTTAGTTTTGTTGCAGATCAGACAAATTCATGGTTCTGTAAACCCACAGAATTAATAGAAACTAGAATTACTGAGTTTTTTGTGCATGATGGAAGCTGCTAAGGATTTTGCTGTGGAGGTATATGCATTTACTGATTGTTTACATTGGTTTTTTACAGTATGAACTGGTATAGAATGAATGAATTTAGGGTAGATTTTCAAAGTCTTTTTTAATTAGGGCCAAAATATGATTATTTAAAACATGATACCAGAGTCTTAACTGTAAAAAAGACTGTAAGCATTCTGAAAAGTTTTCCTATTATCTTTGTTTAGCTGTTTGTTTATAAACTAAAAATAGGAGGAAAAGAATAAACACTTTTAGATATACAACCATGGGAAATGATCAAAGGGGGAAAGAACAAAGAAAATAGGGTAGATCATACTTACAAGTAGGTCCGGGTAGGTCTGGACACATAGCCAAAAGACATAAAGGAGCAGATGGAAGAAGCGACACACAGAGAAACAAAGCAGAGTTAAGACTTACATGCAAATCCCTCGTGAATGTATATCTTGGGCCTTTACAGAACAAACTTTATAATTTCAGTTACTTCTCTTACCCTGTTACTGAT
This sequence comes from Phoebastria nigripes, assembly GCA_035582835.1. NCBI lineage: Eukaryota > Metazoa > Chordata > Aves > Procellariiformes > Diomedeidae > Phoebastria > Phoebastria nigripes. Next base: position 1,029,961 of record JAYKAV010000955.1, on the reverse strand, counting down.
AAAAGCAGGACATGTAGTATCCACCCTTTCACAACTCTAATGTAAAGAAATATTGAAAATAGAAGGTTGGGGGCAAGGATATATCAAGCAAGCAGTCCAAGACAAACATTATTGTGGAGTTACCTGTTAGCCTTTGCAACTCCATTATGTATTCTCCTCCCAAGAAGTTATAACAAACATTTGACAACTCAGTTTAAACACCAAAATTAGACAAGAAGAGCATGAAAATCCAGAATATTTCAAGAGGTATGGCTTACCTAGGTAGAAGCTTGCCAATTAGAGGATGAAGTAAGAGCTCTTATTCTGGTTCTGCCTGTTGCTGCAGCTGTTATGTGAACAGCAGAACTGTAAACAATCTTATCAAGCATAAACCTGCATTTCTTAGTGGTTACAAGGTAAGTGAACCCCCCCAGTTGTTGCAGAGAAAGACATTTTTGGGTAAAATGGTCACTGAAGAGAATATTAAAAACAAAAGCCTAGCAGATACAGTACTTAAGGGCATGTTGAAAGCAATTCTAAATTGCTTTCATATCCAGCTTTAATATATTGCAGAATTTTGCATTCTTTTGCATTACCTGAGGTAGTTACCCAGTCCATAGGGTGGCTGCTGAAGACCCTGAGTGCAGCAGAACATGTTTGCCAGACAGTGTTACAGACGTGGGAGAACATGAAGCAGTTTTTCAAACCATTCCCCTACATTCAAGAACCTAGGGAGACCGTAGGAAAAGCTGTCCAATTAGGCAGGGCTAGGTAGCATCCTATGATGTACAGTAGTATAGATACTATACTTCCCCTTTGTGACTACTGTACTGTGCAGGTGATGGAGTGGCACTGCAAGCTGGAATCTAGCTTCTGTCCACCTTCAATTTCAGCAGAATTGGCACCTTGGGGAATTGGAAAGTTCAGCTTTAAAGCAATTGCATCATCTAAGATCCACGAGGGAAACTCGGAGCATTTAGCTATCACAGTTAATCCGTACTGAGTCTACGAGACTGACTTAGGCTTTGAAAATTAACTACGATAATTTTGATATCAAGAAAATGATTAAAAGCTGCCATTCAAGATGTTAGTCTGGTTTTTAATTTTTTTATGATCTTTAAATCGGTGTTAGGCACTGCTTGACAGAATTCTGGGCTTTGACTTACTTGGTCCATGATAAACATCTTTAATACAAAACTACATTTTTGTTTGTTATTAATCTCACTGTGGCAGACTAGAGCAGCGAGAGCTTCACTTTGCAATTTCCTGGCTCCTGAAGATACTCTTCCTGCTTTTCAGGTTCATGTTATTAATACAGAGTTCTTTATAGCTGAAATAAATGCAAACAAAAATTTCCTTTTGTCCTTTAATACTAGAATAAACTTTATTTCCCTCATAATATTATGCAAATATTTCCCCTAACCAGCTATTGAGAAGTATTGATGTTTGAATGATAAAGCATTATTTTCAAGAAATGCTGCTCACATCATATCCTATGACAAATTCATCACACATGGCCATGAAAACTAGTCGGGAATTGTAAATATATAGTGAGTCACACCCAATGTAATTAATTTAACTGTTACAGTTTGTTTTCTTTTTAAAGGAGGTTGTTCACTTGGCTTCACCCCTCTTTTTTCTTTTAATAAGCTACAGCAAATTTGGGAAAATCTGCAAAACAAAAGAATCCTGAGTGTTTTAAACAAGTAAATAAATAACAGTTTAAGGACTTTTTTTTTTCCCCCCAAAATAGCTCAGTCATCTTTCATGTAATTTTGTATACTTCACAGCTTGCCTAGAATAAACAGTGCAGTAACAAAAGTGTATTGAAAAGCAGAATCTGGCCCAGCAAGTTYTCCTGTAGCATAGGCAGCTAATGTTCATGGCCAGCCAACCCCTGAGCTCTGTTGCTGTACAGAATGACCTGCACCCTAAGGGTGCTGGAATGCTGGATTTAGACCATTTGCTAATTTTATCGTTTGTGTAAAAGACCATTCTCTCGAGCAAACAGCAAAACGTCGTCGTTTCTTCATTGTGCAGTGCTTGGGGCCACATGTTGAACACTACTGAATTTCTTCCTCCGAAGAGAGAATTATAACATTGCTTCCTCAGCTTTAATACAGCCCTTGAAGCAATATGGGAGCAGTTCTAGAGGTACTTGTCTATCTTTACAGCAGCTCTGGGAATTAGAAGATTGAGTCACCTGAATTTTCCATATGGGGGCTCTCACCTAGCAAGAGCAAATTAAAYATTAATTTCATTAATTTTGAGCGACCAGTTTGAGACAGTAGCTTTCAAACTATTATATAGCGCTGTCTAGGTTCAAAGCATAGCTTCTGACTTTAGGCACACATATCCTGTATTTAAAACATATGGGCTCAAATTGCAGAAGTCAGGAACCCCAAGAATGAGAAATGCAGTATTAATGGCTACCAGTGAAAAAGCCAGGTATAAGTCATTTACCATTGCATTTCAAAAACATTCTATGACAAAGACATGAATAAATCATATTGCTCCAGGGAATAAGTTAAGTGCTTTAAATCTCATTTCTCTTCCTTCAACTCCTACTTTCCCGTTGCTGAAACAAATGAGATGAGGGTTCTTGGAAAACAGATCCTTTTAGTAAACAACTTGAATCCATTCCCTTTACTGCATGGTCTTAATTCATCCCCAGAGATGATATTTTTTATTATTATAAGCACATAGGAGCTCTACTTACAGACAAAAATTTTATTGTGTCAGACACTAAGCAAAGAGAGAAAAAGATGATCCACATGGCAGATAACTTACAATCTAAGTCTAAGACAAGAAACAACTGGCTACAGTGCCAGGGGAGTTCAAGGAAACTGCATAGGTCAGCGAGATAAGCCTTAATCTCAGCTCACCAGCAGCTCAGCTGTTGTTAAATTTTTGGTGGGCACCGTTGCAAAGAACATTTGAGGAAGGATTTTAAGACAAAGTTATTCCACTGTTTGCATGTTTGTGTGAATTTCTCCATGCTGTGGAGTCAGTGTGCAGGCAGGCATGGAATAATGAATTAACAACACAGGCTACTACAGTGACTGAACAGAAGTTCATCCTCACAGCAACATCCACAAGACCAGCTGACATAAATATCATCTACTGCTTGGCTATGCCTGCTCATCTATAACCATTTGTTGGAGGTACAGTCTAGAAAAAAAAAGCATGTTTTTTATAACTTGGTGAAATGGAAGTCACATTTACCTCAGCACCCTTTAAAAAGTAAAGAAAAAACCACAAACAAGAAACTCATCTCACCTTGGATTGCTACCATAATGCCACTGCTTAGCCTGGAGGATGAAAACCCTGGATTTACTCACATTTTGTTTGCATAACATTACATAACAAGAAGGAGCTGGAGCAGGATCAAGTCAGAATGAAAAAAAATTACAATCTAGGCATTCAGCAGTCAAGTATACATCACTACCTCAGATGTTCACTCATGGGGAGAAACGGCCAGTCCTCCTTAGCTTGGTCAGGCTCAATACGCCTGCAGAGCTCATCAGCTGCCTTCCCTGGCTACGGGAAATATCAGGCAACCTTAATAATAGGTTTTGCCACCTGTCTCTCCTGTAATTATATTATTAATATTATAAGCATCATAAAGCTGAGGATGAAAGCGTTGACTAGGACTAGCATTTATCTGGGACTCCCATTAATCTGCATATATCTGAAGTTTTCTTATCTGAAAGATGTCTGCCTTCATTAGGGCTGAAATTGTTAGATACGTTGTTTTCCCTGAAACACATGCCAGTGAAAGGGCTAGATTTTAGCTTTGTGGCAGAATGATCACAGCAGCAGTTTGTGACACCAGTTTTTCACAAAAACGTACAAAGGGCCAGAACATGCCCTCCTATAATAAAACCCACCTACAGAGACTAAGGAAAATGAAATCAGTGAGGAATTTCTCCCATATTTCTCCCACAGAATTTTGCCCTTACTGTTTCGTGAGGGGAATGAGGTTACCCCTCAGCAAGGAAGATTTTGAGGAACTATCCCAGACTTAGTCCCCAGGAATGCATGCAGAGCCCAAGAAACCACCGTGCTTTGAGACCAGCCACATGGAGCCCATATGCTCGTGTCAGATCTGATGCTCGCTCAAGGCAGCTCTATCGGAGCCACGCAATCAGGAACTCCCTGTGTTTGTGACGATGCCATATCTGATCCTTTCCTTCCTGGATATAAATAGTTTCATTCTGAAGAACAGCCAGCGAGATATTTCTCATAATTTCATGTTGCTATTTTTAAAAAATAGTTACACAGTTTTGTCATGCACAACTTCCAACAGGAAATATTTTCAGTTTGTGGCAACACAACTCCTACTGACCAATTGAGTATTCATCCCATGTTTAGCATGTGTTTTGTGACGGTTATCCAATTTAATATTGACCATTTAAAAATACCAGTTGATAAAATAATTATGAAGTACTAGAAGCATTTTAGGATTTTCTTTCTCATTATTTCATTGATTATCAGTAATTGACTAGTGAATTTAGAGAACGTTTCAACTGCTAATGCTACTTTTTAGCCTGTGGACAGAACTCCCATAGCGGTGGCTGGTTTTGCAGAGTGAAGTTCAAACTTCACTACAGAAAAGTGTTAAGTCCCACAGCTTGTGTGATTTGGAACCGTTTTAGTGATAGCCCACAATAAACAATTTTATTGAAATTTCACTTTTATATTTGCAAAAATGTATTGAATTTCTGAAGACTAAACCCTATTCCAGCTAGGGCTGGTATAATTCTATGGTCTATCTCTGAAGGTGAAACACTTGGAAATTACGATTTGGAAAGACCAAGTGTGGAAAAATAAAAGTTTTTGATCTATTCTAAATGCAGTTGTTTGTAGGAAAGTGTTTGATCAATCTTGAGGTTTTTTACTTTTCTTTATTCATGTGCAGCTGGTCAGTCAGTAGAAAGGTTACCATTGACACCAGTAACTTCGAATTACACACTTAACACATTTGCTTAGTTACACAACTTGCACCCTCAGCAAGTGCTCAGAATATATTTGAAAACCCCAGTAAAACTTCCAGCAGCTTGTGTCACAGTAAAAATGCCATAGTAAAGATGGGGGAGGTTGGAAGCTCCTGCTGATGAAAACTAATTAATCTGTAAGTAAAATCGAAGTCACAAGAGACATCTTAATGTTAAATTGAGATGTTAAGAAATGTCCAAGATGCTATGTTTTTATACATTAGTGTTGTTTTTTAACCAAGAAGACGGCTTAAAACATTTTTTAAACTAAAGAACATTATAATTTCCTTTTGTTTCAAAATATCACAGAAAAAGTTCTGCTGTCAGGTCTGCACACTGGGTCTCAACCTGACTTGACTCTAGGGAGTTCCGGAAACAGATTATCATATTCAGGACTTACAGTTCTGAAGATACAGGTTGAAGAAAAGCTGTCCAATAAAAACAATTTGAGACTTGTTTCCGTTAATATTTAGTATCTTTTATGAAGGAACAATTCTATCAGAACAATTGAGTTTACTTACCTTTTTGCTTTAGTTATACTGATGGTACATATTAGTTGATTCATGAACATTACACCTTCAATTATTGGCATTTCCTGAACTTATAAATAGAGTTACATTCTTTGGATTCTGTAAATTTATTTTGTCAAACTTCCCAGAGAGAGTTAAAGGGTAAGAATGTTATCCTTCTGTGTGTATTTTCAATGGTTTTCATTATAATATACTTTTTCCATAATTAGAAGTGTTGGTAGGTCGCATGGAATACACATCAAAATAGATGGAAAGGAGTTATAACCTCCCCACAGGGTGGCAGAAGCTATTCACATKTATCAAGAGGGGAACATCCCGTGTGGCAGCAGAGCTACCTGCAAAGTGCTATATGAGGTTTATGCAAAAAAAACCCCCACAGTACTGTTGAAAGACACTAGTGACAGCCCACTCAGCTACAGAAGTGCACTGGCTTTAGTCTCTCCCTCTCCTGTTAAGCAGGAATACTTTTTGCATCCCTTCCCGTTCACTTCCTAACTTCCCAGTAATATACTAATATCCTTCTGAAAATTTTAAAAAGAAGTCATTATTACTGGTGAATGATGAGTGTTTCCAAGTGTGGCCTAGTTGCTTGTCCCAAATTTTGGGATAGGCCATCACCTACTTTGCATTTCCATAAAGTTAGCACTGATGATAAATGGAAGAACCAAATCCAGATCCTCAACCTAACTCAGCCAAATGGTCTACGAGTAACTAAAAGCTGAGAGTGAGGCAGTGGGAATGCATGCTGTTTTGGAGTCAAATCTAGTTTTTTATTTTAAGCCACAAGAAACAGCCATGTTTGATTATATTGCATTTCTTAAGAAAGGCATCTTGTACTTCACTAGGAGATAACATGACATGTTATTAAGTACTTATAATTGGTGTGGTTTTGTTAAAATATACAGTATAAGTCATTCTTTTGAGTAAACAGTAAATGAAATCCTTATTTTACAAAACCACAGCTTTCTTCCAGCTTGTATCTTTCAAAAATAAACACGATTGCTTAACAATAAGTTACAAAGAACAAAATATACATTCCTGCTCACCCACGCTTTCCTAGTGTATGTCAGACAAGTTTAAGATGCACAAGAAATGTAGCCTAGAATCACTGTGAAGTCTTCAAAGCCATTCCCTGACAAATTTATGAAAGGAACTTAATGTATGTGAAAATTTGGCTTTTAATAGTTCATTTGAAATTTTTTACTTCATCCTCTGCTGATGTCAGATACTATGATATCACAACAGCTGCTGGTGGTAGTGATTGATACCATAGAGAAAAAGCCATGTTCTGAGGCAAAGGTTAAGCAGTAGGAAAGAAAAACAATTTTTCTTTTTATGCAAATAATTGCAGTATAGTGTGCTGATATGATTTCTGCTTAGGTCTTGACTCACATGCTACTATATTGCTTTCATTCTAACATTACACACATAATAGCAATCAAAACACATTTTTCTACTTCAGTTGTAGATTTACTGTAGTATTACAGAATTATTTATACATAAACACACACAGCAAGCTACATGTGGTATCTGTATTGCGTGAAGTCTATATTATTATGGGCTTCCACTATAAAAATTGGTTTTGGTAACAAAAAATGAGTACACAAAATGTATGCAGAAGCCAACCTGTTTAGAGCTTTTAAGTAAAGCGCAACAGCTCTTTAATAACTAGTCCAGAAGCCATCCCACCCTGAAGCGCTCCAAACATATGAAACAGTATTTTTTATGCTTTTTGTRTGATGTTTACAGAAATCTTAGTAGTTAATAAAAATTACAAAGAATAATAGATTAAATTCATGTTTTTATACTCAAAATTTAATTAAGAATTTTATTTCTTAAAATAAAGAAAGCGTTTTGTGAATTATACAGATGAGAGCTATATGTAACAACTTTTCTAAGAAGCTACATACTTATATTAGTTGAATATTTCCTTCTGAATAGTTGGCGGTGTCAATTTCTTCTGAGAATTTAGGGGGGCGGTTCTTGGAGAAGTAGGGATAGAGAAAAAGAAAAGGAGGAAAGAGGCAGTATCTGAAAAACAGTCCTTACTCATTTGCAATGTAGATAACTTTGTGCTTCTCAATTACTTCTATGTCATGCTCCAGTTGTTTCATCTGTAATTCCAGCTTTTCTTTATGTATCTTCTTGGGTATGGTGTCTATTTCTACTGAAAGACCCTGAAATTCACGATACACTTCCTCCCAGTTCTTTTTCAGCCCCTAGTGCCATTACATGAAAAGGAAATATATGAGAAAAACTTACTTCATTAAGAATAATATGCACATAAACTACTTAGGGTTTTTTGTTAATATTGCATTTGATAAGTGTCACTGCAATGTTAAAATAATAGATAAATATATGGATAATGTTTAATCATCTTAATTGGACCAAATTAATTAAATGCTTAAAAGTCAAAGTAGTTGCAACAGAAATAATTTTGACTCATTCTGATACAATATAAGGAATGGTCTTTAAAAAACTCTGTGCCTTGCAGAGAAAAAATTACAGTCTTTAAGAGGCAACAAAACAATAATTAAACCAGCCAATGAAGCACGAGCTACAAAAATGCTAAACTGAAAAAAAGTATGTCAATGTGACTAACAGTCAACTATGTAGCCTACCAGGAACTCAAGGAAGCCTGTACACTTCATTTCCAGACCTCAGTATCTTCAAGAGAAACTGCATAAGGTAAATGAAGAGTGACTCTTATTCTATATAAGAGACGTTCTATGCTTTCAATGATCTACAGGTAGGCAACTTTGCTGCATTGTATGTAATGCTAGTATGCTCACTGAGGAACTACTAGGATTCATAAAAGCTGCCTCAAAACTCATATCACTCAAATGCTTTCTCTTCTCCAAAATGCAACAGGAAATATCTTACAAACCACACTACAGAAACCACTTCCCCATAAACAGCAACCTGGCTACCACAGATACCACTACGTCACACACAGTGGTGTTACCTACCTTAAGTAATCACAAGAGTACCAATACTTGGAACTCCAGCCAACATTCACTGGCAGTTTCAGTTCATCTTGCCACCAGCTTCATTTTCCGTAATCGAGACTTTGCTCAGACCATGGACACCAAACTGATCCCACAATATTTTAACTTCTATGAACTACTTTGAAAAAATTCTAAATAATTGCATTCCCTTCCCAATCTACATTTGCAATAACATCTATAGGCAACTTATTTATCATTTGGACTAAAAAACCTAGCTGTCACTGACCCTATCAACAATAATTTCAATAACTGCTACCTCTCTTGAATACTGCTATGCAAAGAATTACCTTACTAGATAAAGTGAACTGTATCTTCCATATATAAAAGCCCAAGACTAAAACCCTGCCTAAAAAAACCCATGCAATCATCTGAAACATGCTCATAAACCTGCTAATTCAACATCAGAGACAATCTTTTATCCACCAATATATGCTGAATGGAACCAGACTCTGGTAGAAAAATAAAATTTAAAACTTGTCTTTACATCCTCACAATTACCGCAACAATTGCTCTTACTTTCTCGCCTCAAGAGGATAATCAAAATCTACACATGCATATATGAGGATTTAGTAGAGTTTACTCAGTGCATCAAATGTCCTCATGAAAACTATATGGGTGAACTTAATAATCACATCTACTAAAAGAAACTCATGCAACAATCAGTAAATAATACAATATGGCTATCAGTGAGAAAACACTTCTCCAAAACGTTTTTGGCTCTCAGTTATGTTTCCTTAGAGGAGATCACAAAGCTTCTTCAAAAATGAAGAACTGAAGTTACTCTCTCGGGAACTAAAGTTTTCAACTCTCCTCCATAATTAAAACCAGATTCAGCTGACATACTGATTTTATGGCATGTTGTGATTTCCACTCTCACGTCCTTCTTCTCCACTATTGTTAAGCACTTTTTCTCCCAGATTGGCTAACTGATTAACATACTGAAGTTAAATTTAGAGGAATTATTCTTAATATATATTTAGCTTTGAAGGTTGTTGCTTCTATTTCAGAACTCAAGGACTCTTGTGCTTAAAAACTTGTCTGATTTTGTCCACTGTATCAGTTGATTTAACAGAAAAAAAAGACCTCTCCCTGCCAATACTAAGAAAAACATTTTTTAATATGAACTAATATTTTACTGATTCAAAGCAGTGTATTTATTGCATAGCAATTTGTGCTTTTTGCATATTCATATTAAGCATCTAAGTGTTGTCCATAAAGGTTATTCCAACAATCTTCACATACAAATATCTACATAAATTTAAAAACCCTACCTCAACATGTGAAACTAAGAGCAACAAGCCTATTTATTTACTGTCTTGTAATGCTACCTGTCTTTGAGATCCAAGGCTGTAAAGTACTTAAATAAAGCTCCTAGTCTACCAGGCTTAAGGTATAGTTTACAAATACATAGCCATGAAAACAAATACAGTATTTCCAAAACTTTCATAGAATAGTCATTCATAGCTTCTTTTAAATAATTCTTCTTTGTGTACATTAGTAAAAACTGGTTTGGAAATCATTGAAAACTGAGTTTTCAAACACATTAGAGCATGCACTCATCACAATTTACTCTATCCCTACAGAGTGGAGAGATCAAAAGCGGATCATTACTCCCTATGTAAAAATCTCCCTCACAGCTCCTCTGACAGCAATGTAATATGCTGACCACTATTGCTATGGGCTAGATCACAAACCGAGTATCTAACTCTATATAAGGAATTCTAATACATGCTGGATCAATGAGAAATATGTACTGCATTTATCAACATACTCTCTTATTCTCATAAAACCCCAACCAAAGTAAGCATAATGGAGAGAGAGTTCAAAAAATGTTGGCACAAATTATTTCCCTTTATTTTTGTAAGTTCATGAGGCTTGATTTTGTTCTTAGACATCTATTGCCACATATTCTTTCAAATCAGAGAGTGCACATGTGTTCACTAGCAATGTCAATTATTTTAAAAGACAGGAATTCCCTTATGTCTACAGCTGAGCACTGGGCAGAAGCCATATACCCTGGGGACACTAATTCCTCCTGACAATATAACTACACAAGTAATCTGGCCCATGAAAGAGCAAATTTTTTGAAAAATTTAAAAGAAAATACTGAGTTAATAAAAAATCTAAAAACTTTTCAATTAAAACTATTTCAGTGCACTCTTGTATTTTAAAAATACAGAACATAATTTTAATCAAACTAAATGCGGAACTGTGAGCAACAGAACTCACATGCCTTTTTGCACATATATTTTTGCTGCAGTTAACTTGCTGAACCATCAGCTTGTCCCATGCCTTTCCCACCATAAAAATATCTTAATCTTCACCCTTGCTGTTATGTTCTTTATATTGCTGTCAATGCAATACCCTCACCTCTCTCCCATACTCCTTCCTAGCTTCTACTGCTTGCTGCATAAGCAAGAGGCACCATTGTGCTAGCTATTTTGGATCTTGCTGATTACCCAGTTAATCTTTGCAAGTGAGTTAGACACTGTGTTTTCTCTCTAGATATTCTGCTGGTTTTTTTGTGGGAATTTAGCATCTTGGAGATGTCCATCCATCTGCTAATTTGTTTCAGGTGGCTGCTAAGATCGAGTTATTAAGGGACAGACTGATAAACAGATATCACAGTAATGTAAGCCTCATTTTCATGGGAAATTTGGCTAAAATGTGGTCACGAGAAATTCCAGTTCAAGGACTGGATATACTTTTAAAATGTCTCTTTTCCGCTCTACTTCTTTTATGGTATTATTTCTCTTTAGAAAATCTTGTGCAATAAAAACTGTATGAAAGACAGTATCCAAAACAGCTTGACAAAATACAATTTTACCAGTAATAGTTCTAAAATATATTGCGATTTAATTCTGTTTTCTGTTTTTGCCACATTTTAAAGCATGACCTTATGCTTTAGTCAATGAGGTCACAATGTGAAGATAGAAACTGCCAATAAAAGTCGCAATGTTACGCATCAGGAAAAAAAAACAAAACAATTTGTATTTTTCCATGATTCACAATTAGAGAGTCAGAACTGTCACTAAATCCATATAGGTGATTTTCTGCATTCCTCTGAAGTTTCACTGAAATTCCAAGTCATTAAGGGGGACAGGAATCTAACAGAATTGAAGTACTTGTTAAACTGGACTAAAACTGTAGCTAAATCAGCTCCCTCCAGTTCAGTTTACAACTGTTCTACAGCTCCATCTAGTGAAAAAGTGGCTAACTCATTTGCCTCGCTTAAAAAATCTAGTATACTTTTATTATTTATATGGACTTATATTACCTTATTAATCTTTTGTACATGTTACTAATTACACTAAATCAAAATATGCACCTGCAGAAGACTTCTCCTTTCTTCATCAGATAGCCGTTTCATGGCTCTTTTCTTGAGATGCTCCAAGATACCAGCCTCATATTCTTTCTGAGCTCTCTTCATTTCTTCATTTCTCCGTGTTACATATTTCGGTGTAACACCATAATCCTATAAGGGTAAGGAAGARGCTTCTTACATGTGCTTTTAAGAAGGAAACCAAGACATACCTGTCATCCATAGTATATTACATGTACAAAGACAGCTTGAAATGTAATTTTGTGCCACTGAGCAATAAAATCTTACATCACTGTGTTCTTAGAAGTATCAAACTTCTCATTGTCTTTGTAGCCTGAGCAAAACGTATAAACAATTCCCTTCAATTTATTTTTGCAACCTTGGAAGACAAGAGAATCCAGAAACCAAAACGTCTATTTATAAGAACTGATGGTTGAGTGAGGAGTTTGAAACCCATTAATGACAGCAAGCTATTTTACATTTTTATACAGTGTCAGATTCTATGTTCTGAAACACATTCCTTAGATACTTTCTTTGAAAGGTCTGCCTGTACCCTGATTTTTGCTGAACATTGCATGCCACAGAAGAGAGTAAATAGTGTTAATACATACATGAAAATTGGACTAGTTAGAAATGATAAGCTATCCCCTATTGGATGTGGCAGAATTGTGTTTCTGGAAGGAAAAATAATTTCTGAATATGCCAGATGTACTGGGGGGAACACATCTATTTTGCCTGATCCTTTGTAAAACGAAGCCTATCTAGCTCTGCCAGAAGGTACTGGACTCTACCTTCTTTCTACCAAATGCTAAATGATTCACAAATCTTTTAGTGTTGGGTAGCACTGTGACTAGCATTGTTTATATGTACGTTTAGCCATACAAAGGTACTGCAAGGGCTGCAGGTTCACTTTTTTGCATTTTCTCTGTCATGAGTTATGTCATATGTCATGTCTCTTTTTGCGTAATGCTCTGTCATGAGTTACCTGTTTAGATAAGCCAGACTCCTGATACATCTTGTTTTCCCGAGTAGTGGAATGGACTGTTCTTGTGCTTGGAAGAGGTTGTCCTTAAAGGCATGCCAGCTCTCTCAAGCTCCTTTGCTTTTCAGAGCTGTCTCCCACGGGGTCCTACCTACTAGTTCCCTGAATAAGCTGATGTTTGCTCTCCTGAAGTACAGGGTCTGTACACTACCACCTGCCTCCCCGAGGAGGAGGGGATCTTGAACTACTTCATGGCCTGTGCAACCAAGACTACTATTGATTATCACACCTCTGACCAGTTCTTTCTCATTTATGAGTAGCAGAACCAGAAAAGCATTACCACTGGCTGGCTCATCCACCATCTGTGTTAAGAAGCTGTTGCTGACATGCTCCAGGAACCTTTTTGAATTGCTTTCATCCCATTGTGTTGTCCTTTCAGCAGATATCAAGGAGGGTGAAGTCTTCTGTAAGAAGCTGCACTGTGATCTGAACATTTCCTCAAGTTGCTTAAAGAGATTTCATCCAGTTCCTCACCTTATTGGGTGGTCCATAACAAACACGCTTTTGACACTTACTGGCCTTTCCTCTGATCCTGACCCACAAGCTCAACCAGCCTGTTGCCAATTCCATAGAAGAGCTCCATATATTTGAACAGCGCCTTCATCCAAAGGGCAACCCCTCCTCTTCTTCCCTGCTTGTCTTTCCTAAAGAGCCAGCATTCATTCATCACAGAACTCCATTTGTCTCCCCATTAGATGCTCCCTGGGTTCCCAATGCAACACATATGCTATTGCTTTAGCAGCATCATTCTGCCAATTTTTTGCTGACGCCATAAGCAAGTGAATACAGAGCAAAGGCAAGGCACAATTCCAGTGCCAGTGATTTCTCGTTGATGAATTTCAAAGCTCTACCACAAACAGCAGTGGTATCTAAACATCTCAAAAAGAATCATAAACATTTCATAGGAGAATGCAATAGACAACCTAAAATAGGCATTGCTACTAGTATTTCCACTATAATTTAATAAAACTTACCTTTTTTTTAATATATTTTGGAACAAGTCCTGAAGTTTCAAGCAGATATTTATCTCCCTGTCTTCTATCCACATAAATAGGTTGAGGCTTTTTAGGCAATCCCGTGATAGCAGCAACCGCATTTGTATTTATAAAATTCTTTTTACTCTGAATTCCCATAACTGGGTGATCTGTCCTCCGTGGCACTGATAATGCAGGCAATTTCTTACTATCCTGTTCTTTTTTTCCTGTGAATTGAGCATGTAAACATTCTCAGCAATAACCATGAAGAGCTTTGCAATTTAATGTTATTACATTTTTCAAAAGGGAAAAATTATGTACAAAATTACATAAAAATAGAAACCAACTGTATCTACAATGAAAGAATTGACTGGGAATGTACTATGATGAAAATGAGTATGCTTGTTTGGCATAACAGAAGTTTCATAAGCTAGGACATCCTATGTTGTTTTAGATGGGTTTGCCTTATAATATGCCACTCATTTCCTCTTAACTGCAGTAGTATGTGACTTCTTTCAAATGTAATTAAAACTACTTTTACTAGAGATACTCATTGTCAGGGCCCTTAGGCATTAATGGCCCTGCCCAGCCTCACCTGCGGCATCCACCCCACACCCTTGTGCTCAGGAACCCCATTTCAGCTCAGCCCTGGGCTGTCAGTGCCTGGCTGAGCTGTCTCAGCCATGCCTGCCCCTAGTCCTATTCCTGAAGAGCTGTGTGGAATCAGTGGATGAACTTGGCCCGTTACCCCATCTTTCCTGATGGTCACTAGGCCATTGATAGGACACATTTTCATCACCACTCGCTCTGCTTGCCTGCCTCTGGTGTGGTGGGACTGCACCTTGTTGGTGAGGTCATTGCCCAGCCTGCATTGTGGTTGCCCTCAATTTCTGCCTCACCTCCCCTTACGGAAAAGCCCTGCTCTTGCTGCTCCCTAACACTCATAAACAACTTCTCACGGTCCTTTCTCCAGAGAATACAGACACTCTTCCTTTTTAGTGTAATCTTTTCTCCAAGGCACCAACAGTAGTCTCCTCTGAGTAGTCTGACTTCAGGTGAGTGAGGAAAGACAATTCATTTCCCACCATATTTCCCACTAGATATAACTCTAATAATGATTTGATTCAGGTTGTCTGAGTTCATGTTCTTTGGCAGAAAATAATTGTAATGTCACATGTGACAGAGCTCATTCCTACAACAGCTGGTTTCCTGATACTGACCCCACGAACCAGTGCTTTCCTGGGTTTTGTTTTTACAACCTGATAGCTTGCCCTAACTTGGTACTGTAGGACACACAGACTTAAATCTCCATTTCTCTTAGGATGTCCTTTTGGAAACAAGATCTCTGAAGCTTCTCAGGGAGCACTGGCTCACCCTTATCTGCAGTACACTGGTGCACACTTGCTGTTTCGGGAGCCCCCACTTCTTCTGGAGCCAGCAACCGAGCTTGGTTAAAATGAATGCCAGAGTCCAGTAATACAAGATCAGCTGAAGGTTAAGAAACACACCTTTTGTAAGGAAGTGGTGAGTAATCAGACTCTAAAAGAATGACACTATCCCAGACTTTATGGAAAAAAATTTAATCTTTCTGTTCTGTCCTTGCAATCTGTTTTTTAACTAGTTGGATCAAACCCAGTTTTGAAGGCGGCACAGATACCATAAAGACAATGCCATAATCCCATTTAGAGAACTGATAACTGGTCAAATTCCAAGTGATGAAAGTGCCATGCTTTAAAAGAGGTGATTAAGCAGTGTAACTTCTCTGAGGTAGGTGTGAAATTCCATCCAACAAAGGTACAAGAACTTTCTGAGTTAATGATACAGTTCCTTCTCAAGATCTGTTAGGATCTAATCATGGCAATGAAATTACTAGTCTGGAACGATGCTATGATGTGTCATAGTCATTTTGAGGCTCTGGTACATTGACTCCAAATGCAAACACTCAAGCACATATTGCTATTATGAAGACCTGAATCAACAAGTTGAAATAGAAATATTGTGAGCTGCTTGCCTGAGAAAAATGGGTCAGAGTGCTGTATCTCAATATATAGCAAATTTGAAGTAGATAACACTAATTTTATAATACAAGTACTTAAAAGAGATCTTACGGACTGCTCCAAATTATTGGTGAATCAACCTTCTTTCCTATGCCCATCTAAAACACTAGTGTGGTAATTTAACAATGTCTTGCGCTTGGAAGCATTCATGCTCAGATGTCATGTAGTATTACATTCCAGTATACTGAACGCTGTTCAGATTTCCTGAAAAAGTGAAAACTTTATTCAAAAACGACCCAGGATGCCTACAGGACCTCTGGGACCAAAGCTTACCTTAAGGTTCTAATAATCCATATTGCCTGAGGCGTTAGGCTTCCAAAGCCTCCTGGGACAGCCTGTATTTTCAGTGCTAAAGCCATTTGCGTGTACCACACTTATTTGGGTGCTGGACTCCTACATTCTGTTAGACAGCTTTTTTTTTTATACTGTACGTTAAGCTTTTCTATTTTTCCAGGCTAAAAACAATTTCAAGCTGAAACTTTAGAACTCAATCACAAATTCTGACAGCACTGTATTTAGAACTCCACAGCACTAACAAGGTCACTCCACCTTTGCAGAACCAGCCATGAGGCTGAACATTAGAACTGTCAACTCCTTATACCCAGAATTATGGTTTATGCCCAAAGATAGGACGCATTTTGCAACAAAATATTCCAATTTTCTTATTTCTGTGACATGCAGCTCTCCAAAAAATTCTATACTTCGAACACTGCCAGCCAATTTAATGCTACGGGATTGAGAGGCACATGTACTTTTTCCGTATCTCTTCAGGCATTGGAAACAATTAGTTCACTTTTAATACCCCCATTTGTATTATTTACTTTAATATTAATGATCAGTTGCAGAAAAGAATGGCGTACAAATCTCAACTACATAATTACAAATTGAAGTATCAGCAGGATAGAACATATCATCAACACATCTTCAACATCTGAATAGCTGCAGCGAAAAGAGAGATAATTTTTCTTTATGTTTCAGCTGGTTTTGTACCGCATGACAGTAAATGCTTACTGTATTTTCTAATCACATATATAACTTCCTTGTTGCTTGTTTCAGTATTTTACACAATAAATAAGAAACATTTTTGTAGAATAGAGAAAGAATTTTGGTATCATAGATACTATACAAGGAACAATGGAAACTGCCCCAGCATACAAAAATGATTTTAAGTATAAAAAAAATTTGATTCTCCATAACTGTTACTTTCAACATTAATATTATCAATTTTAAAGTTAAAAAAATACATTACGTTTCATATCCTTCATGTCTACACTTACTTGCTGGTAGCTTGGGTTCCTTTGAATGTTTCTGCAGAAAGTTTTTTGGAGATGGCACTGCAACTTTTGCTGGTCCCATAGTTTTCCACTGAGCTTTATTTTTTGCTACTTCACATTTCACAGATGGTCTAAATGTAGATATATACCTTAGACATTAAAAAATAGCCATAAGGAAGTTAAAGGTCAGAAAATTATTAAAAATACTTCTTCAAAGAATATACATTTTTGCAGTAGTTCATGCCAAAAGCCTAAGCTATTTTATTTTGTACTCTCTCCCAAATAAAGGCCATCATTCATACAACCTCCATACTAAGGCTAAGGCCAGCACTGCACTGACAAGTTGTACTTCTGATTCTGAAGTTAGCTTGCTTCTTCCTTCTTCTCTTGTGTCTCCAAGGTCAGTATTATCACACTTTGGGAAATGGTTCCTGTATGCACTGTTCATATAAATACTGAAAACAGGTATTTTGAAACTCAACAAAACCTAAATTTTGGAAATAAACTGCTTTGAGTGTTGCTTACTGAAAGTCTGACAGAAACGTGAATTTTTTTTTTTTTTTGAGGTTATGTATTACACACTTTGGTCTATTTTTTAACTACATTTTGAAAAGTTTTTTTTAGGGCTATTTCTTTTGTTCCAAAATGCATCCAAAATATGCAGGTGTTGTGCATCTACAGGAAAATAGTAATCATGAACCTGCTTTGCTGGATTTTCTGTATTTGAAAGTCTGTAGTATGGGAAAGATGCAAATGCCAATGTATCTTGGCCATTTCAGAAGCTGCAGTTGCAGTACATTGTAAGGCCTTACATAACACAGCAATCAAACATATCTCAGGAAAAGCTCAGTTGGCTTCAAAAAAGATGAGACCTGTATTGATGAGAACATTCGCTGCTTCATTCTATGGGATGAAACATATTTTAGAGGTATGTAAAACCTCATGCTTCAGAAAACATGTCAAACGTAGTCGAGAGTTGGACAGAATGTCCTTGATCATCAGTTTATCTTATTACTGTCCACTGTATCATTGTCTCAATGTTCCTGTTGAACCATCTGGTACAGACTGTTATAAGAGATTAGATGAGATGGATGACTGCTCTGAAATAGCACGGCAAACTGTAGATTTCTTATATTACACAGATCCAAACGATGATCTTGAACTATTGTAATCAGTGGTGGTTTTGGCACTAACTGAAATGGCTAATGTGAAAATCAGTAAGGGCTCAGATATGAAAAGCTGTATGCGCACGGTATGCACACACTACTGTTTTGGTGTAATGTTGCATATGGCACTGKAACTTCTGCTTTAATCAAAAGTATGCAAACATGTTCGCCAATCATTAGCTGATTAGCATCAGCATCTTGCCTCTATCTGAAGGACTGAGCTGTCACAGATGTTTTCCTGAAGGAGCAGAACTCCCTGCTCCTGAAGCTAAGGCTACCTCATTGTACCTTTTAAAATTTGTCCATCTTTAGGAAACATGTTGTCCTGGTTCTGACACATGTCATATTAATTTATGGTAGACAAAAGCTGACGAACAGTTGTGCTTTTTTTTCACAGAAAAAACTATACCATGTTTTCGGGTAAGGAAAAAAAGAACAAAAAGATTACATATAATGCAACCTATTTTACAGAAA
The DNA here is from genome assembly GCA_035582835.1 of Phoebastria nigripes. Classification (NCBI taxonomy): domain Eukaryota; kingdom Metazoa; phylum Chordata; class Aves; order Procellariiformes; family Diomedeidae; genus Phoebastria; species Phoebastria nigripes. Next base: position 1,011,138 of record JAYKAV010000955.1, on the reverse strand, counting down.
TACTGAAATAGGATGAAAGAAACGATGTAATGCTGGGCCAGTGAATGGGAGTCATAGTGGCAACACTGATAAAAGCTTTTGTATATGAGCTGCAAAGTCCGATACATGTATTTGTGCTTGATCATAACATTAGAAAATGTAAGAGGACTTCATTAAAAATGTGGAGTTATTTTGTCTTCTGGAGATTTGGTCTCCGAAATAAAGAGGATTATGTACATAAGACTATATATAATTCCAGAAATACCTCTAATTATAAGGAATGAGGTTTTATTTATTTTTTCTGTTAAATTCATGGCAAACAGCCATAGACATAGGCACAAACCCACCACATCCATAAATTATTGTGTTCCTCACCATTTGCTAGGAGTGGCATTGTAGCCACCCAGTAGAGAAAGGTAGTGACTTTATGAGGAGTTTGACCTAGTAGGGTTCACACAGTCCTGGAATGAGAAAGTGAAGGAGAAAGTATTGAGTTTATTACATACTGGCATAAGGTTTAAAGTTGTCTTTTAAAGATGTCTTTTGTAGACAGCTATAGGCATTCCTTTGGACAAAGAGATGTGGCAGTTGTATTTTTTCAGTGACTTTTCAGGCCAAGGAAGTGGCTAAATGCTGTCATACACCAATAACACAGGGTTAGAGAGGGTTGCAAGGAAGAAAACATGGTTATGGGGGACTTGAGAATCTTAATCCATTCATTATTTGGCAAGGGGAGAAAAAATACATTTGGAAGAAGACAGTTACTATTCCTTAGGTGTCATCTTGGGACATCAAAGTTGGGGAAAATGAGGATGCTTGCCTCGGTTTCATGAGTAGTACCTGGTCAGTTGAGAGTTAAATATATATATATGATTTCATTTGAAAAAAAAGACCCTAGATTTTGTATGCATTAGTTAAAACTGGTCAGATCATGCTATTAACCAGGTTCGACACTGTTGTTACCAGCTGGATTTTTGGCACATTGAGAACCAAAGCAGGAAGTGGGGTGACAACAGAAGTCAATAAGATCAGAAGGGGATTTAGTCAGATTGCATCCAACCTAAGGAATCCCTTGCCTAAACTGAACCTGATGGTCATGCAGTATCCAAATCCCTGAATGGTGTTAAGACAGGAATGGAGGTAGTGTGCTGCGTGCCTTACCATACCGTCATTTCACTTCCTCTGTCTGCCAAAACTATCCTTTATTCACATTGGAAACAAAAAAAGATGTATTATCTATTTTGACATGGAAAAGGTTCAGAACTAGGAATCTCACAAGTCTGAACCTTTTTACCTGAAAAGGGATAACTATCTTGGTTCCAAGGAGTGTCACTGATATTTCTACTCATTTTAAATGTATTGAGTTATGACCTACATTAACCTTTCACTGACAATGCTAACTGTAACAGTTTTCTTTCATATAAAGTAATAGGGACCTGAAAACACAACATATGTTTGCATAATTATCAAATAAGAACTTTACAAAAACTCTCAAAGGAATTAATACTAGGGGGGCAAAAGGCATTTTTGTTTTTAAGGTAAGGGGTGAGAAAGAGAAGCAAAAGAAACAATGATGTCAGAAGACACACCTGACACATGAAAAGAATGGAAGTGTGGCACTGAGAAAAATTTTAAAAATCCCCAACTTTTCAGCTGGTCACTGAAAAATTGTTATAAGTGTGAATAAAAAAGATGTCATGTAATTCCTCTGTGAGGAAAGAGTGCTTTGTAAGTTCTTTGTCAATGAACAAGATGGCATTGAAGATACCAAACTGAATCATCAGCTCATGGAGCAGGCTGTAAACCCTCAGGTGTTAGTTAGTGACTCATTAGGGGGAGCAATAACTACGCAAAAACTAGATTTTTTTTTTTTTTTTTTAATACCCGTTACCCGTAAGATGTATTGCCTTGCCAGAACCACTCACCGTGTCTGCAAGTGGTGCTGTCACACCCACGTACCTGGGAGGTTTGACAGGCTTCTCCTCCAGGCGGGGCAGGAGGTTATAGATGCTCTCCTGGGCACACTGCGCCGTCATCCTCCGGCCGCGGGGCCCTGGGCACGGGGAAGAGCCCACCTCGCTGAGGCGCCCTGGACACGGGGAAGCGCCCACCTCGCTGAGGGGGCCTCGCGTTTCCTCCCTCCTCGCCCTCGGCCCGCTTCAGCGAACGGCTCCCTCCCACCGCTGMGCCCTCGCCCCGCCGCCCGCCCCCTCAGGCCGCCGCCGCCGAGGCAGGCGCGGGCCGGCACACTGTTGTCTCCCGTTGCTGGGTAACAGCGCCATGAGGGGGCGGAACCTGCGCCATCCCGCTTCCGCCTCCCTCCGGCGGAAGGCAGCTGTCGGCAGGCGCTAGGGCTAGGAGCGGCAGCGCAGGCGCAATCGCTCCAAGCAGCGCCCGGAGCTGCGCAGGCGCACTTCGCGGAGGTGAAGCCGCCAGGGCCGTCAGGGCGGCTTGACTGCGCGTGCGTCGCGGCTCTGGGCGGAGTCGCGAGGGGGCGGGGCTGGCAGGTGGCTGCGCGTGCGCGGTGGGCGGTGTGGGTGAGGCTGGGGGTGCGTGGGGCGCGCGCGGTACCTGTGGCGGCTGTCCCCGCCCCCGGCGGTACGTGCGCCCGCGCCGCACGGGGGGCGCCTGTGGGCGAGGGGAGCCGCGCCCAGCCGGGCCGCGCCCAGCCGCGGGGACAGGGCAGGGGCGCCGCCGCTCCCCAGGGGAGGTGGGAGCCCGGGGCTGCGCTGGCCGGGTGGGCGGGCGCGACTGACCCGGCTCTGTGGTGTCGCGTTGCCCCGGCGCGGCGCGGCCCGGCCGGCCCCGTCCTCCCACCGGCGCTTTGGCACCTTCGGGGCGTCGAAACGGTGAGGCGGGAGCGCGGCGGTGAGGCGGGAACCTTTGCAGGATCTTGGTCTGTGGGATGATCGTGGGACAGCTGAAGTTGAATGGTTTACTTTGGGATTATTTTTTTTTCCTCTGCATAAGAGGTCTGAGAAAAGTCAAATGGAGGTTGTCCTGTGTTAACAGTTTTGAAATATGATAATTACCAGTCTGGACCTACCTTGAGGTCTTGGACAGCTGCAAACTGCCACTGACTTGTTCAGTTACTGAATTTTAACCGTACGTTATGTTGTTGCAAACTTTGTGTCTATACCAGTAACAAAAGTTCAGGTTTTGCTGTATCTCTTGTCATCAGCAGTGGTTGTTAAAACTGTGGATAATTGCTGATGATATGCTGTCAGCAGTCCAAGTGAAGGGTCAAGGTATATTGTCAAAGCTTAAAATTTCATTGGAGGTACAGATGTAAGCTCTGCTTCAACAAAAACCCCACTCTTTTGGGAGAATTAGCTATATCTAAAGTTGGATGGTTTGGTGTTCTAACTAGACTGCTAAGCTCTATGAGATATAAAGTCTAATTTGAGCTGTTTTTACAGTAAGATTTTGCCAATTGAATAAAAAATGGTTTCAAAGAAACAGCTGAATTCAATGGTTTCAAGCTTCTGTGTAAATGTACTTTATATGGGTGCAAAATTGAATTACACTGGAAGAGATTAAACCAATTGAGCAGCTGAATAAAGAAATTCCCTGCCAGTTTTTGCACCAGATTAACCAAGTTGATTTCAAACGATACYATAGACTGCTTATAACTTCATGTAAACATGGTAATCTTATAGCTAGAGAAATCTGGGTCTAGTTCCTTCCTTGTCTACACCTGTAATTTGGGGGGATTTAAGTCCCTGTGGCCTAGATTCATAAAGCAATCCAGATGTTATGTCCAGCAGCTGTGTAGTGTGTACTGAGCGACTGCACCTCAAAGTGAATCTGTCGTGCAACTAGACATGGTAGGCAGGCCACTATGCTTGGCATGGTTTGTACTCCCTTAGTTCATACGTAACACTTGAAGTGATTCTTACGTTCAGGAAGAACGTTCAGTCTCTAAATTTTTTAAAATCCTGAACATAACTTATTTACATCTGGGTGTTTAATACAAATGCCTCTTTCTGGCCCTGTAGCTCTGTATGTTTGTATTCACTAGAATGTATTACTAGTACGGTACAGCTTTATAATGATACTGAATATTACAACTACTCTTCACAGATTTTTTTTTTCTTTTTAATAACTGTTACAAAAACCTTATATTGCATCTACACAGGACCGTTCCCTTCTACTTTACAAGAATACGGAAAAAACTGTACAGTATGATATGCCCATCTTTACTCTGATCTATGACTTGTAATTACAGCTTGTTCATCATGTCACAGCACTGGGTGCAAACACAGGGACTTACTGTTTGCAAGCTCATCTCTCCTTACAGAAGTGAGCAAATGCAAAGATTTAAGTAATTAGAAGTACTTTGACTTTGTAATGTATGCTAATAGTTTGGTAAAGAAAGTAGACTGTAAAAGACAGACTGGGGAACACAGAGCAGAATCTAGAGCAAGGAGCATCTGGAAGTGAAAAGTCTTTGGTTTTGTGGTTTGCTCTTCAAAAATGACACAGAAGCTCAAGTTTTGTAAGTTTGTGACCTGTGTCTCTGGTGTCATTTGATATTATGCACACTGATGGGGAACAGCAGGGTCTTGAAGGACTGGTGTGATAACTGTAAACATGGGTTAATCATGAGTAGGTCTTTGGAAGATGATGCAGTTCCCATTTGGTGCTCACCTGCCTTCAATTGCAATTCCAGGTCCTCTTCTGCTCTTCACAGTGATAAAAGGCTGTTGGACTAGAAAGCATCTAGAGAAAAGGCAGTGAACAATTGAAGGATTTGGAAACTTAGTCTTTAGTGAATTCCTTTAATTGTTTTGTGTAGTCTATCTTGATTAACGTGGGAAAACACTTTCTCATTAAATTTTTTTTCACTGGTAAAAGTAGCTAGTATATAAACAAACAAAAAAAAATTAATAAACATTGCAAAGCAAATGCTGGGGTGCTAGCAGCTAGATTGAGTCTTTAAAATGTAGTTATTAGAAGTTGCTGATTGCCATTTTAGTTACGTGTTACAGTGCCAGGAGAAAAAAAAAAAGTACAACTTGCAGCTTAGTCAACCATCTCTTTGTACTGCATACTATAGCAACTAAAAGTAATAATTTCTAAAAAATGCTGATTTTATATATATTGCAAATATATATACATATAAAATATATACTACTTTTTTAGAATTGATGAGTAAGCACTGAATTGGGTTTTTACATCTAAAATTTCATTAATTTCCTAAAAGGGAGTTCAGCGTTGCTTTTCTTTAAGCATTTTTAGTCATGAACAATGAATAAATAACAATAACAAAGTGATACTTGTTTGCCTACCTAAAATGAAAAATTACTCTGTAGGGATTTTCTGTGCAAATTTGTGCTGATATCTGCCCCTTCCTTGCCCCTTTATGGAGATTTTGAAAGTTCTTTCCTCTTTGCTCGAAACATGCACAAATCATGTGCTGCAATTCATGCTGATAGTGGTGTTGTTTTCTCTAAGCAAACAAAATACTATGTTGAGAGCTTCTTTCTTAATCTTTGTCGGAGATCCAACTTTCCTAGTGATTTTTCTTTTTTTTTTTTTTTTTTTTTTTTTAGGGTACAGTGTCTTCTGTACTTGTTTTTTGTGTTTTCTCTTTTTCTCTCACTTTACACAAACTACACTCAATACAATTCTGTTATAGGAGTTCTTCACAAATCACTTGCTTGGTTTGCCATCCCTTCAGAAGAGAATTGGATGCAACTCTTCCAGCCTTACTGTTGCACCAGTCTGTGAGTTTTCTGTGTGTTTAAGTCGGTCTTGCATTTATATTGTCTTTCTAAAAAAATAAGAAATCAAAGGCATCTTGGGAGGTGGGAAAAATGATATTTTGTTAACATTTTGATTGCAAGAAGGTAATTTAGTTAATCTTCTTTATTTGTAAATGCGTACTTAAAAGTAAGTCTATGAGAGGAAAAACTAATTGGTTTTGAATTCCTATAAACAATATTATTTGCAAATAGTATTGTAGTGTTAGGTTTGGATGTCTTTGTTTACCCTGAGGACATGGACTGTTTGAAGGTGGATTGCCAGTGGAAGCAAGCTGGAGCTATGCAGGAGAGGGGAATGAGTCTTATTCTGAAAAATACTTCCCTGGCACTGATGAAGTCATAACTGGATTTATGTTTGAATTCTTGTTGTTGTTCTGAATTTCATATCGTTTAGGTTTTTTCCTAGATGTTTGCTGAAGGACTAATTACTGGTTTTTTCTTTTTGAAGCCATTAAGTGGACTGTCAAGTTGGCTTGGAAAAAAGAAACAACAGCCCAGCAGAAGATGATGTTTCACGTCGTTCAGTATCGGCCTTTAAGACTAATAACCCAAAACAGTCTTTCTAGCATCTGTTTTAAACTCATGCTTTCAAGACCTGTTGCACTTGCACAGATATGGAAGTCATGCTTCTCAAGCCGTTCTCTTGTTGGAAACAAAAATATTATCCTGATGGGACCTCCGGGTGCTGGGAAAACAACAGTTGGGAGAATAGTAGGTCAGAAACTAGACTGCCCTGTCATAGACATAGATGACGATGTCCTTGAAACAACCTGGAATATGAGCGTGTCAGAAAAACTGCAGGATGTTGGTAATGAGCAATTTTTAGAGGAGGAAGGAAAAGCCCTGTTGAAGTTTTCAGCATCTGGAAGTGTCATTTCCCTTACTGGGTCCAATCCAATGCATTCTGCTGGCATGCAGCATATGAAGAAAAATGGAATAGTTGTATATCTGGATGTGCCCACAACAGTCATTATGAGCAGGCTGAAATCAATGAAAGTGGATCGCATCATGGGCCAGTCTCCTGGTATTTCTCTCAAGGACATACTTCAGTTTAGGAAGCAGTTCTACAAAAGGTGGTACGACATCCGTATTCTTTGTGGAGGGGATATTGCAGCAGAGGTTGTAGCAGAAAAGGTACTTGATGCTGTGAAGAGATACCAAAACTCAGAACTGGAAACATTCATTTCAACTAGGTCTAGTAGGTCTGGAAGGAGTATGGAAAAAGACTCTCATAAGTATTTCAGTGACATTGTTACTGAGGGCTTAGCCCCTGATGGAGGACTCTTTGTTCCTGAGAGAGGACTTCCAAAATTCACTGCTGGAGAATGGCAAAGCCTAATAGAAGCAACTTATATTGAAAGAGCCCAGGTGATACTAGAAAGATGCATACATCCTGCTGATATTCCTGCTTCTAAGCTGGCAGAAATTATTGGAACTGCTTATGGAGAAAACTTTACTTGTTCTAAAATTGCTCCAGTTAGGCATCTGGCAGGCAATCAGTTTCTCCTTGAGTTATTTCATGGACCAACAGCATCATTTAAAGATTTTGCATTACAGATGGTGCCACATATATTTGCATACTGCATTCCCAGAAGCTGCAATTACTTGGTTCTGGTAGCTACTTCTGGTGACACAGGGAGTGCTGTCCTGGATGGCTTTAGTCGTCTCCATGACACTGACAAACAGAGAATTGCTGTGATGAATTTTTTTCCTGAGGATGGAGTAAGCCCAATTCAAAAATCACAGATGATTGGCTGTCAGAAAGAAAATGCCTGGTCAGTAGGTGTCAAATCTGATTTTGATTTTTGCCAGACAGCTATAAAGCAAATCTTCACTAATTCTGATTACACAGGCTTTCTTACAGTAGAATATGGAACAGCTTTAGCTGCAGCAAACTCCATAAACTGGGCACGACTGCTTCCTCAGATAGTTTATCATGCCTCTGCATACCTTGATCTTGTTCATCAAGATATTATTCCTTTTGGAAGCCCTGTAGATGTTTGCATTCCTACAGGAAACTTTGGCAACATATTAGCTGCTTTGTATGCTAAAATGATGGGAATTCCTATTAGAAAATGTATTTGTGCCTCCAATGAAAACAATGTTTTGACTGACTTCATAAGAACAGGTGTTTATGATTTGAGGGGAAGAAAATTAATTCCCACTTTTTCACCAGCAGTAGATATTTTGAAGTCCTCCAATCTTGAGCGATACTTGCACCTGATTGCTAATGAGGATGGACAACTGGTGACACAATTATATAACCAGCTGGAAAATCAGGGTCACTTCCAGCTACGGAAAGATCTACTTGAAAAGCTTCAGCAGGACTTGGTGGCTGGATGGTGCTCTGAGGAGGACTGTCTAGCTGCCATTCACTCTGTATACAGTACTACAGGATATATTTTGGATACACACACAGCTGTTGCTAAAGTAGTTGCAGATAGAGTACAAGATAGAACTTGCCCAATTATTATTTCATCTACAGCTCATTATTCTAAGTTTGCACCTGCTATCTTGAGGGCCTTGAGGATTGCAGAAATAAAACAGAATCCATTAAGTCAGCTTCACTTGCTGAGTTCTTACAGCCCTCTGCCTCCAGTCCACTGGGGCCTGTTAGAGACCCTGAAAAAGAAGGGGAATGAGGATCACCAGGTCTGTGCTGCTGATATGAGTATGCTGATGTCCCATATAGAAACCTTAATTCAAAATCATTTTATGAAAGTTTTCTGAGTAACTGATCACACGTCCACTGTGTCAATTGTGATACCTTCTTAACAATCTGCATGTTTTAATAAAGTTCATCTGGCCTGTGTCCAGTCCACAGCATAGCGTCTGCAGTTTTATACTCAGTTGTCAAGTTTTCAACAGTATTTGTAAGTAATGCATGTGAGATTTCTCGTAGTGGTGAAAGGTTGTGAATTGAGAGTATAAAAGATTGGAATACTTTTTTGCAGGTCATACGTAGTAGAGATAGCAGTAGTGCCGGCTTTCCTTGGGAGTGCTGTCTCCTTCACAAGCCTGAAGTGTTCTCCATGGAAGGAGGAAGATAATGAAGTCTGACCTTTCTGAAACTAATAGCTTTTGTTTTGTTGCAAGAATGATGTGATCATTTGGTCAGTAGGTGATTAGTTAAACTTTAACTCGCTTCACTTAGGGCACTGAAACATAATAAGATATTGTAATGATGTTCGTACGTGACTAATACGGGTTGATTTCACTACAGAGACTGAAGTATACTTGTATTGTTAATCCTTGAACCATTCAGTTTGGTGGTATGTTATCTTCTTGTATAATATTTTTAATGTATTGTGAGGCCAGCATTTATGTAAAAAAATCTGGTTATTTTGTTTTTCAGGCGTGTTTTTCTCCCAGATATTTTCCTGTGTAAAATAGAATCCTTCATTCGATATTTTTAATAATTTTTGAGATGTGACTCTTCTTCCAGTGTGTTGTAGTCTCTTTCCTAGATCTTTCCTATTTGAACTTTCAACTATAGAATCCTTTTTTAATGCTATAGAAGAATTTGCTAGTAGTAGCAGTAGTCTCCTTAAATAAGAACCAGACTTCACCATTTATTTCTTGTATTCTAAGTTTTCAGAATATAAGTTTTATCTTAGAGGTCATATAGCTTTCTTGTTCTAATTACTTCTGGTTTCATATTTTCCTTAAATTAATTTCCTTGACATTTTATCCTATTCATGCTTTGCATGAATTAGTATAAGAAAGAAGCTTCCCAAAGTGCTTGGCATTTCATCGAGGAAAGTGAAGGATGAATTCCAGTGTCTGGAAAGTGTGATAGCATCAGAGGTATTCATTGTGTAACCTAAAACAGATCTATGCTAGCAATCTGTTTCTGCTAATGATAGGCTGTTAATTGTTCTTTTGCATAAAAAAAAAAAAAAAAAAAAAAAAAAAAGCAGGTTGCCCCAGGGAGATCATGGGGTTATGGACAAACTTATTCTGCTAACTGTAGATTATATTTGGCAAGGGCATAAAGTATAACTACATTTCACACTAAGAGGAATGGTAAAATGATGTATTGGCAAGTTTTGAGTGGCATGCAGTTACAGGTAAAGAGCTAAGAGTCATCAGATGTGAGGATGTATAGCTGTGGGAGGTTGCTGTTTGCACCAAGATTCAAATAAGGAAAGTATTTGCAAGAGAGGTGCAAATTGGTAACATTTGGTAATTGGTAACATTTTTTGCCTCTTCGAGAGGCAACATCTTCTGGATGTCAGGACTCATTTGGGGCTTTGAACTGTTCCCATATCCCCCAGCTTCCTCTGTGTGTCTGCTTGTGCTTTTTGCCACATTAGAGGTGAAGAACTAGCAAAGTATTTTAAAAAATTGTCATTTATTCCAGTGTAAGGTAAAAGACGCAAGCATGATGTGCATTTCCCATGGTGAATACATTATACAATAAAATTAAATGCAGCTGATAACAAAGGTGCAACACAATAGCTTCCTAGATTTTGCCATTCTTGGGTGCCTTTTTAGGACCTTTCTAGTTCTTTTCTCTGCTCAATCCTCGTTCACTATTTCTGGAGTAACTTTGGAAGGTAATTTTTTATTTTTATTTTCACAGAATCATAGAACAGCCCAGGTTGGAAGGGACCTTAAAACATCATATGGTCCAACCTTTTGTGGGAAAGGGAGCCTAGATGAGATTATCTAGCACCCCGCCCAGTCACACCTTAAAACCTCCAGCAATGGGGACTCTACCACATCCTTGGGGAGGTTGTTCCAGTGATTGAGTGTTCTCCCTGTGAAAAATTTCTTTCTTATATCAAGATGAAACTTCTCCTGGTGCAACTTATACCCATTTTCCCCTTGTCGTGGTTCCTTGTGAAGAGAGAGGCTCCATCCTCTTTCTAGCTGCCATTTAAGTACTGGAAAACTGTGATGAGGTGCCCCCTGAGCCTCCTCCAGGGTGAAAAGACCTAACTCATTCAGTCTCTTCTCGTAGGGCAGAGGAATTTTCGTCATTTTCCAGACACAACATGAGAAAGACTATAAATATAAAATTAAAAAAAATAGTCCAAGTTCTGTAAGAAAAAGTTGCATAAGTATATTGCCAAGAAAGAAGCGTTGCTTGTGTAGGTGATAAGTGCACATCCACCTTCTATTTCTGTATGTTTCAGTCTGATTCTCACAGTAGTTCCAAGTGGAAAAAAATGTAATGCTTTCACTGGATGTGCTCAGTACAAAACCAGAATTCTAAATCCTAAAAAAAACCCCGAAACCCAAAAACCCCCAAATAAACCCAACTGCCTGGATCAAATTACTGGAATGGGAATTGGTTTCAGCTTAAGGACTCTTTGGAAATCCTGCAGTACCTGGTTCCATGGGGTTTAATGCCATTTGACATCATAGGGCAATTTGTCACATGCTGTTACTATACTTTATAGAAACGTCTACAAAGAAGAGCTTGTTTTCATAGAAAACACCTAAAAGAGAAAAGCTGAGATTCTAAACAAGATTAGGCTAGAAGCCAACGTCCTACCTTGAATTAGCTGATTATTAGATAGAACAGTCGGAACTAAACTAACAGAGGACTTATTTTGGCATGACTCAAACAATGAATATTTCAAAGTTCATGGCAGTAACTCAAGCCTGGTTTAAAGGAAAAAGTATTAGTAAAATTCCTAGTTGCTATTTTCATATCACATGAGCCATTATAACAGTTGATATGGTTGCATGAATTGAATAAGTAAAAAAATGAGCAGTTGTACTTAGTTATGGGCTTTCAATGTGAAGTTAAGGTGTATAAAGGCAGTGGTTAAAGAGCATGTATGGTATTAGCACATTTCTCAGAATTTCTAAAGGCCTTCACAGTACGGTATTTACTCATTTTTAAAAATAATGAATTAATTTTTGGACTTTCTTATAACTTCAGTGAACTATTTTTGTGCACCACATCTGCTTGTGGATCCTAGCAACAGGCACTATAAAATGCTGCAGTAGTGTTGTGATCCTGGATGTACACAGTATTTGTGACCAGGTGCTGATGCTGTGTTGTGGTAGCTGTAATGTACAATCTTGTGGCTTGCCTTGTCCTGCTGGGCCTAGAGGAATGGAAGAGAAGAAATTTCCAGCGTACTCGTTGCTATAGCTGGCTGCGAGGGGGATAGGATAGTGAGGGAAGCAATCCTTCTGCCTTCCCAGCCTAGCTTTTCTAAATGTCAGTCAGCAAAATACTGTGGTTCAACAAACATTGTGCTACTGTTACTGCACTTTTTTTTCCCCACTGTCAGTATTATAAAAGATTCAAAGGGCATTAATGATTAAGAGTGGACACAAGTGCCATTTTTTTGTCTTTTGCAGACATTGTGCACACTGAATGTTGTCATACAGTATTTTCTATTAACTTCTTAAGGCAAAAATGGTGTGCTAATGATGCACAAAAACAAATCTGCATTGTGATGGTTAGCAGGATTCTTTAAGCCATTTAGGCTTGGTGTATACACAGCTTGCTCCTGTTTGTCTAAAGGTAGGATGTTGCAGTCTAAATCAATATAAGACAGGTTTACAGAGAGTGTGAGCATGCATGTATACACATTTCCACTAGCTTTGTTGACCTGGAGTAATAGCATAGCTTTAGTTAAGCTATTATTCTTCTGTATAGATAAATCTTTACTGAACACTGATACTACATGAAAAACCTTAAGGACAAATGTAACAAATGTAAGGACAAATGTAATGTCTATATTTACACTTTTTATTATAAGAATATTTAAATGGAAAATACTTGGTTTACAGACTTTTACATTACTTGCCTTTAGTCACAGTCCTGCTTCTCAGGGTGGCAGTGATTTGAGGTAAAGGGTGAATAGAGCAGATAGGGATGGCTTCAGAAGATAATTCTGTTTTCTTAGTATCTTACAATTTAGAAAGAATTGCTATTTGTGTTTTTGAGGTGATGGAATATTTTAGCAGATGGAACTCTGAAGGGAAGATTCTTGTTTTTCAAGATGTCAACTTTGCTCTTCAAGGACATCAAGAACACACATTGTTATTAAGTATATCGTGTTTGGCATGCCTGAAATATGCATTAGTAATTTGTATCCACTATATTTTTTCTAAATAAATACTGTGGGATCCACTCTGTAGCATTTTCTTTGCAAATATGTTCTTAAGTCCTTATCAATGTGATGTAAAGAAAATCCACTAAAAGAAGTGGTTTCAGAATTTGATATTCTTAAATCTTGAAAGACATCTGTTCTGTCCTGTGTTTACTTGAAAGTTAGGTGTATAGTAAATGATCTAGTAATTCACTATGCTGAGATTGACAGATGTTAGTGAGATAATTTGCATCATCCTGGAGGGAAAGTATGTATAAAAAAATAAACCCACATCAAAAATAACAAATGTCTAAACACTCTGTTTACGTTGCACCCCAGACTTGTGTGGTGCTGCATGGAAGGTCTGTATTCTGAGGAATTAATATGGAAAAGGAAATCTGTGACAGCATGCTTTCTTATTCACGCTTAGTTCGGTTGAGGGATGAACTGGTTGTCTGTTAACAGTTGCAGAGCAACTTTGGTTCGCTTGGAATATGATTTCAGGATCATGGGCTTAAAAATTACTTGAATAGTTAAAACAGCAATAAGAAATGAGTAGTTAATTTCTGTGAATTAACGTGAACAAGCAGTTAATTCTGGACATATATGAGCAGCTTGAGGATTTAAATGTTACTGTGTTTTTTCATAGTAGTCATAAATGTGCTCAGCACACTTACCAGAACTGGGAAGCTGTTGCTTCAACAATTTTTCAGAATGCAGCAATTTAAAAGACATTAATCTTGGTCTTGCTCTCCAACTTAGGTATAACTTTTGAAGGTCTCCTGGCATGGAGGTAGATCTGTTTGTGCCTTTTAACTCAAGAAGACTTTATTCCCTGGTAGCTGTTTAAGATGGTCTCTGGCTACTTTCTTGACAGCACAGGAAATAAAATGTTTAATAGGAAAATTGTTTAGCAGAATTAAGAAAACACCTGATTTAATAGCTTATGTACAATATCTTATAAAATTTGACCAAGTAGAGAAACCACAGTGTTTCCCTGTGCAACAGAGGAACACATTTTTCATGAAAAGTTTCTCAAACTTTACAAAACCAATTACATCACACAGGAAATGTTGCTCTAGCATTTTATTTAGATATTTCATCACTGGTATTTGGAATACCCTTAGACTGTCAAATAGTTTCTTTTATTTTAAATAGATTACTGCTATAGAAACATGCAAAGTATCACCCCCAAATTTAAAACTCATCATAACATTAATTGAGTCCAAACCTGAAAGATCTCAAAATGTAAATCTGAAAGGACAGCTGTGACTGAACGGATTTGTTACGTGAGTTCACACAGGATTTGGCTCTTAACCATAAGTTTGTTAAGAACACAGAAGCAAATACAATAATGACTGCTCAAATCTATGGATGCCACAAAACTAAAATACTAAGGAGCCACTTAAACAGAGTAAGATGAATTACTTGGTTGGGAGCTGTAAGCAATCTGCATTTCACTGTGGCCTAAAGTAGACCTGTGTGTCTAGGAGCAGAGGTTTGAGGACATACTTACCAAATAGAACAATTTGCTGTAGGAAATGCTGATATAAGTGAGATCCTCAGGTTTAGAAATGGAAATACTGTCAGGGAATTAATATTGCTGTCTATATTTGACTTTGGCGTAACCTTTTAGAAGAATGCTATGCCCAACTCCAATAGTCACAATTTCCAGTAATGCTGGAAAATTGGACAGAAAAGTCATGAGAGCAATAAAAGGATTAAAGAGAAGCATTGGCATGAGAGTCTCAATAAGCAGAATCTACTTAGTTTAGTGAAAGGAGAGTTAGCCTAGAAGAACCATCTTTGGAGCAAAAATTTGATAATAAAATAAAGGTCTGTTCCATCTAGCAGAGAAAGAGTGATCCAGTGATTTTAAGTAGAAGTTGGACATGTTACAAGAAGAGATAAAGGTACGTAGCAGAATGGTAAAGGTTTTTCTAGTCTGGACACGTTACATGATTTCCTGAAAAGATGTGATTCGATAGAGGACTAATTCAGGCAAGTCAGATCCATGTTATGCAAGAGGTCAAACTAAATAATCATGGCAGTCCTATTTGGCTGCCCCAGGAGTAACTTGCATGCTAACGAAAGTATGAGCAGTATTTCACAGAGGTTTGAGTGCTGGAGATTGTGAACTCATTTCTGTTCTGCTATAGTGTTATCAGTACACAGAACAAGTTGTGCGCTAAATAGGCTACTGGATATGTTTAGCCTTGTTCTTTCTGTCTCTAGAGAATTGCAAATGGACTGCTAATGCACACCCTGACTTGACTCATGGCTACTAGGATATGGCTCATTAGTTTTAAATTTCGTTATACAATATGTGTTGTGATGGTCTGGGCAAGATATACTTTCATTATGAAAATGAGGTGAACGTACATAGTAGGAAAGGGCCTATGCAAACGTCAGCTGTATTGAATGTAGCTAATTATTATTCATTTTTCTAAGCTTTTTAAAGTTAGAGATCTTTTAAGTTTATTAGATGCTTTTGGACCCCTTCTTTCCATTCTTGTTTACCTGTCATTTCTCTCCGCTTGCACGAGCAAGTTGTGATCCAGTGGCCATTTTCAATTCATTTTCAGCTCACGATAAGATCTATATAAGACAAACTGAAAAATCCAATGTTTCCTTTTTACAGTTAAACTTGATCTTTTATATACCAAACAAAGATGCTCCATAAAGTTTAGAGAAGGTAAAGTGTGCTCATAGGGTTCTGCTCTAGAAACATATTTTGAGAAAAATGTGTGTATTTTCTATACATTTTAGACTAATTCACTAAATTATATCTAAATACAGTAGGCATTTAGTGGACTTTTTTACTAAGTACATGTGTCAATCTCGTTCTGTTTAAAATGCTAATAAATGCATCCCATCTCCTAATGAAACTAGGGCTCCCTGCATAATTAATTAGCATTGTATACAGATGAGGATAGGAAAGCCATATTCACAGTCGTTTTCATCCAGAATGGTTAATAAAAGAATATTACACAGTTCTGAAAGGTAATACATGAATAGCTCATTTCTGCAAAAACGGTATTTTGCAAGTAAAAATTTAGTTAAAATTACCTCGAATCGTTGTTATATACAGCTTTTAACCACAAGATGGCATTCCTAACAGAAGTTTGCTAGACATGGTAATTTCTTGCAGTTTTTGAAGGGCTCTAAATGAAAGGCTATCGTAAGCATTTGTAATGTTATATGAGCTTTTTATGTTTTCATTTTTATAAAACGTAATTAATAATAAGAAATAATAAGTAAGAAACCTTAATGATAATTAGGTTAATACTCATTGATATGTGGAGTACCCAGAAATATGTGATGGTTTCAGGTCAGAGAAACACCACATTGATTCATGGCACTATATGCTGCTAGAGACTTTTCAACTGTAAATCTTGAATCAATTTTGCTTTAATATAAGAATCTAAAAGAAAAATCTCAATTCTTTAATATTTAAATCAAAAGCGCAAATAATACCATGGTCTTATATGCAAAACCCAAGTTTTGGGGGTTTTGAATATGATGCAGCATATGGGGCTTGTAGTGAGTTTTGGGATAAAGAAGAGCAGATAACGTATTCACAGGAAAAAACAGTATAAATAATATGTATTGCTGTGCAGGGGGAGATTTTTCATAGCTTAATGTTAAAATGACGAAGCAATGTATTTTCAAATGCCTGTCATCCAGGTTGATAACGGAGCCCACAGGCAGCCCTGCTTTCTTTCAGGTTTTATATCTTTTTTAGTTTCTTGTAATCTCTGCATGCTAAAATCAAATATCTTGTTATTCTTTTTCCTTAAATACAAGCATGAAGGGAGCATGATACAACCTACTGAACCAATACAAGTGTGCTAGATTTTATGTAACATAGAGACGTGCATATTATACTTGCTTTTTCTTCCCCCATGGTTAAGGTCCTGATCTTACATTGCTTATTTTTGCTGACTCTGTAAGATCAGACCTGAGCTAAGTAATCATTTATATTTCCATTATAGCTAGTGCCCTAGTTGCATTTTGGTTTGGAAAAAAAGACATTACCTTAAGTTTGTGCTTAAACTGGAATCCAATGTAAGTTGTGGATTTTTTTCCAAGTCTATTTCCAACAGAAAGGATTATGATAGACTAATTTTCTTTTTTTTTTTTTCTGATTGTTTTGTGATAGCGAAATTCCATGGCATCTTTTCTAATGCATGTGCACATTTCCTGCTAATCCTTCTGCTCCATGTGCCACCCCCCGCCGATGCCTCAGCCCTCTGGTTTTGGTTCCTATCATTTAACACAGCTGAGAGGACAGAGTAGGGGCTGCATCCACCGCTGACACTAATGACAGTCTTTGCTGAGTGAGTGGGTACTACTTTGACATTAAGCAGATGTTCTTGTTCCTAACATGCTGTTATATGTCTATCATCTCTCAAAGGTGGCTGTGAATTTTTGTTTGCTGAAAACAATTGCCAGTCAAAAAAACACTTTCAGAATGATCAGGTTGGTAGAACCTACCTGCTGGTTGAATCTGGCACAAGGACTGCAGAGGCAAACCTGAGTTAAAAGTATCTCATGTTGACTACCAGTAAAATTTAAGGGCCTGAACATCTCCCACTTGCTGCAAATTTTAAAGAAATGTGGTGAAGTGAACATGACTATTTCAAGGATGTGGAAATGGCAGTGCAAAGAAAGTTATACATAGTAATTACAAAATGTTGATGAGGAAGTAAATGATTTGTTGCTGTTACCTTTCAAGTTAAGTTACACACTGAATTTTCTTTGTAGTAATTAGGCATAGCACTAGGTGAGTAGATGGGGACAGGATTCCACTGAGAAGAGCAAGAAGCCTGTCCCACGGAGGAGGTTTAAAAAAAGGAAAAACAAATGTACCGAGGAAAGAAACATTCTCTGCTCTCAAGGGCTGATGGCTGGCATGTGGAGAGGTCTTATCCTGAAGGATAGTCTGCAAGTAGAAGTATACACAGCTAAACAAGTGAAACAGGTTAGTCAAGGCAACGGCAGGGTTCAGAGTCCCCCAAAATGCCATAATGAGTAGGGTACAATGGACCACCAGTGGAAACCAGTGGTCTCAACCATTGCTGATGTTGCTTCCAGGACATCTCATGATGTCGAATCAGATGGATATGTACTCCAACTCCCAGAAATGGGGGAAATAAATGAGACTGAATTTGTCCTTTTGCTTGAGGGTCTCTCAGTTACGTGACAGCCACTATAAGTTCACAGAACCAAGCCCTTGCAGGTAACGCTGTCAGAAAAAATGGCCACACTGACTGCTGACAAGTAACAGTACTGATACTTCATGACGGATCTGCAAATTGCTTTGCTGGTACAAAGCACGTCAGGGGCTAATTTGATGCAGTTTATTGTTTGCAAGAGGTGGATTATAAATGTTTGGAATTGCATCTTATGTAACTGCTGCTGGGTAAGCATAGCTATGAGTAAGTGTGAACTGGGAAAGGAAAATATGATACTGGGAACTGTAACCACAAGTATTATCACTTCCCATATGTAACAAACAAATGAAAAGGGGTTGACTGCGTATTACAAAATGCCGAGTGGCAAAGCTGAGCCGGAAGAACTTGAGTGCAAAGTGAACTTTCCGATGCTGTGTAGAGCCGGTACAAAAGCTAGATGGAAAACTACTTCACAAACTACTAAGATCTCTGTAGTGCCCCGCATCACAGATTGTTACTCATTTCCGCAAGGCACAGCTGACAGCTGATGGGGAAATGAAGAAATATAAACTACTTTTTTTTTAAAATACATCCAAAATAAAATTTGCCTTCTGTGAGCACTTGGCTTGTTGTGCGAGGCCGAAGGGGTGAAGAGTGGATCTCCCACCTCCCATGGTGGTGGCTGTTGAGTCAGTTCAGGGGCAGCAGAAGCATCATCTTCTTTAGTGATGAGTTTTTGTTCCTTGTATTAATTGCATGATCTGCTTCATAAATCAAATTACATACAAATGGAACAGCTTAAAAGTAATTGTGCAGCTGAGAAGCTGATGAGTTATTGTGCCTTATGGCTACTGTGGCTGTGTGGGTAAGGACCAAAAAGACAAAAATTGGTCTCTTTAACCTCCAATGTCCCTTAACTTTCCCCTGATGAGTTTCCTGTCACTTTAATTTAAGATGTTTTTTGATCAACTTATGAAAGCAATTTTATTACGTGGTTGTCTCCAATTCCCCAATGCCCAGTCCCGTGCTCCTAAATTCCCTTCTGTATGCACCGTGTTTCCTTTACCTTTCCTTTTTTTTCCTTTTTTGACAGCTGCAATAGCTGTTGTTAGTGATGATGTGGTTTGCAGATCTGTTTTTACAGGGTAAACAGAAGAAATAAGCCACTAACAGTAGCATTTGGAGTGTCATTGAGATCACCTTGGTAATTTTTTTTGGTTTGCAAAGCAGATGTCTGTGTAATGCACTCAAATTCTTCACCATCATCCATTATCATAAAGTCATTTTAGCATAACTATTTTTTAATTTTCTAATCCTTTTCACAGGAGAATTTAAAATCAGTCTTTGTAGAGTAAATTTAACTCTATATTACAACTCAAAATACCAGAATCGTAAAATTAAAAAAATAAGAATCTTGTAATAAGCATTTTGTAGTTAATGTAATTAAGTTCCTTTCAGGCTGATGCTTGGGCTGCAAATCAAGAGTTTTATTTCCCTTCTGGAATCAGATACCCTTTGAAATGTTCATACTTAAGTTCTGTGAACTGTGTTGTCATTAACTCTACTTCTGACATCTATCAGACAGCAGGATTTTACAAATTGCCATGAGTTCTGAACAGAAGGAAAAGTGTATGTACACAACAATTTTCAGTGGAGAGGAAAACCAGAAGACATTATTTTGTTATTGTAACTTGACCTAAGAGGAGAAGAGGCATATATGCATGAGTGTGCTGATATTTGATAAGCTGACATCTTTCTCAGAAAGCTTGAAAGTGGTGATTTTTGTAACGTTTCTTTTTGCTCAAGTTGATCAGGAGATGTTGGGTTTTTTTTCCTGCTTCCCTTCTCCCCAAATTCATAAATGAATGACACAAAAATGAAGAGCTATTTTAAAAATCAGACCTCAATATGTAGACAGTAAAAAAGGGGGAAAAACAGCAGCAAAAATCAGATCCAGTGAATAGTCAGAAGTTGGACACAATTCTGCTGAGTGTCTGTGAATTAATGCCCAAGATTGAAATTCTGACCCCTTAAACAATTCCTTTAAATGTGGCCATGACTAAAACAGGCCACCTCTAGCCTTAAAATCTTACTATAAAAGTGGAGCTGTTGTTTTCTTGAGAGATTTGTATAAATTCCTGCTGCAGTGAGGCTAGATACCAGGGAAACGGCTTTTTGGGGGTGGGAGGGGTGGTTCTACTTTTTGTCTGGCAATAATTCTGAGGTAAAGGAAGAAGAAAGCATTGACATTTTTTTTAAACCTCAAAAATTGTGCTTAACATGGGATAAGCATTTATCCTTCAGCAGTCTGTTTAACTGAAGCTGTATGACTTCTTCCTGATTATGAAGGTTCCCAGAGTATCTTGTTCAGTTTACTGTATGTTTTGAGAGACAGAAAACTTGAGAGAATTTACATATATACACATGTATATATAAAGTATATGCATATAGATTGTATATGTATTTCCATTTATTGTGTGCACAGAATATCATGCCCATAGCATCATTGTGAAAGTCATCTTGACTGATGCATCTCAGATCATGTGTAGAAAGAGATGTGCATCCCCGTGGGTACCAGTCTGCCGCATCAGCAGGTCCAGGTGGGATCTGGCCCATGTAATTGTCCCTCCTACACAACACGTGTGAGATGTCGCAGAGGGACCACACGACCTTCCTGAGCCCTGCAGTCAGGCTCAGGAACGCAGCATGGTTCGCAGCCCAGCGCTCCAGACAGAGACCCTTGGCTGATTTTGTGCAGCATCGCCGCCTGACCTTGGTTCACTGTCGCTGAGCTGTGAGAGTACGTAAACTGAAACCGTGCAAGGTAAGAAGAGTAAAACCAGGCAGAACTGAAAGTGCTGAGCTGGTAAGAGTGTCTCAGGGATTGGGGACAAAATACTGACATGGAATCTATAAAACCTGAGGCAGAAAGCAGAGACTTAGAAGATGGCATCTCTGCAATTGTGAGGACATGTACTGATTTACTGGGGTATTTTAACAGGACTGAGATACATTTCTTATGAAATATAAAGTCTGCAACACTAATAAAAAGCAACAGAAACCACGTCATATGCTTTTGTCTTCTTTCCCCCTCTCCTTTTTCCTTTTCCACATTTTTTCTGCACTGTTCCTCATTTCCTCTTGTCTGCTCCCTTCTGACCTGTCTGAGCAATGCTTCTCCAATCAGCCTCTGGTCAAAAGTGCCTCTTGATACCCTTTACCTCCTTGCTCTCATTTCACTCAGAGAAATCGCTTGAATCATATAACCCCCAAGGCACACTTGGCATGTGGTACTGTGCTCTCACTGCTCTTGACCCCGCTGTCCACGCAGGCATGGTGTGGTGGCCCTGGAGCGCTGCAGTGACCAGCCAGCCCTCTGGCCACCCATGTGGGCACCCAGCTTGGCATCAGGGCTGGAGGAGCAAGAACAACATTCCCAGCCCAGATGTGGGTATCCAGGGTTGGAGTAGGGACTAAGGGCAAAAGAGACTCTGCAGTATTGCTTACGCAAGCGCTCAGATGAAAATAACTTTGTTTTCCGTTCACAGAGGTCACTGGGCTGCTGGGCCCTTGCATAGGTCCCCCCTTGCTGCCACAGCCAAAGCCAGCAGCTGTCTCCAGAAGCCCACCACGTTTCATATATGGCAGAAGTAAACTCTCAGCTGCCTTTGGATCCCTCTGATTAAAGAAATCATCTCATTTTGGGAGTGTCTAGTAGCCTTTATAGGCTTAATGTTTGGATGTACTAAGCATATAAATAGATGGCATTCAGATGCAACAAAGCCTTATTGAACTTGTGTTCACTTGGTTCGGACATGGAAGAAATGTGTGTGCCATCTGGCATGTGCTCTGCAGCTCCTCAAACCTAACTGGAGATGCTGTGTCTCCCTGTCTCTGCATGTCTTTCATAACGGGCTCATTCCTGCCAGCACCGTATTTCTTGTTGCCAATCTCTTCATCTCACTTCTCAAACCAGGTGATTAAGCAAGCAGAAGGGCATTGGGCTAAAAAGGACTACCTGGATAATTTAAGCTGGACTGCAAGTATACATTGGTTCCATCCATTTTAATTTGGGTTTTTTTTTTTTGGTTGGTTGGTTTTGTTTGGTTGTTTTTTTTTTTAATAAAGATGCAAACACAAAATGGTTGGCAATTTAGCTGCCCCTGAAATGTCAGTTCTGAGGACCAGGTTTGAAATGATTTTGCTTAGAGTATCCATTTTGACATATAGTGAAAGTTACATTTGATTCACTAGTTTCAATCAGACCAATCGATACATTTTTGTTGTAGTATATAATGACATTGTGTGGATTTCAGCTGCAACTTCAAATGCATGAACGATGCTTGCTACTTGCCAGCGGATATTTAAAGAACCTTAAAGGTTGGAAAATATAAACGTTCAGGGAAATTAGAGATATGAATTGGTACTTGAAGCGGTTAAGAAATTCCTTCAGCATATTCTTAACTAAAGAGAAGAATAAACAAGTGATGGAAAACCAACCAAGAGGCAGGGGCAGAAGATGGCAAAGTGATTGTAGTGTTAGGAAGAAAGGTCATAACTCATTAATGTAGTGGAATTGTTTGAAGATATTAATGTTATAGTGTACAAGGGGAGTGCAATAGCTTTTTAGAGCATTTGGCAAAATTTCAGATCAGAGTACAGTATCTGTGATGCAGAGTAATGGAATAAGTGGAAAGTTGGCTCATTAGGTTGATAATCGGGCAAAAAGCAGGAAAAAAAAGGTAGCTGTAAAAAGGAGCTTTTTTTATCTGGGAAGAAATTAGGTAGTCATGTTGGAAGACTGTTTACTACAGAGAAAGATGCGACCTCAATTTGGCCTGTAAACTTTGGTCTTGGATGATTTTCCCTCTGCAGCCGTACAACAAAAGCCCATGAATGTTAACTGCAAAGTAGCAGTGAGACGTGATATTGGTGAGAGGTCTCCAGAGCTACAAAGTGTGAACTAGATTTAGGCAAAAGGTGGGAAAATATATCCCTTAAACTAACCTGCCAACTTGATTAAATCACTCAGGAACCTGGAGAAGTGGGACTTCATACAGAAGGAAGAGATGAAGGCGCTCAGGAAGAAAGGCTGCCTAGTCGCACTGTGAGCTCCTGCTCTGCAGCAGCTGCTGCCGCCCAAGCTCCTCTAAGCAAATCAGTCTGTGTTTGGTGTAGGCTGAAGCCAGAAAGGTTGTTGCACAGTGTACAATAGCATTTACTTTTGGGCATTTGCTAAAGAGGCAAAAGGCACATTTTGTAGAGAGACTCGCAGCAGTCTAGCAACTGGTAAATAAATGATCCTCTTCTGCAACCCACTCCATTATACCCCACTGTCCTTAGTTGCCTCCTCTGAGCTTGGATTCACTAAATTTCCAGACGCGTCTGGGCTTGGAGAACATATTATGTAGCACAACGGAGAGCAGGTGGTCCTGTGCAGCCCTGTTTGCGTTCAGCCTGGTCCAAGAGATTGGCTTTTGGAGGAGGGGCAGAGATCTGGGGGCATATATGCAATTCATCATCAGTATTTTCAACTGACTGGGAGAAACTGCTACACCTGCTGCTCTGCTTCAGATGGTCTTTGAAATATAGGCAGGCTGAAGGACGTATGAGTTTTTCTTTCATGATAACAAAAACAAGCACTTTGTTCTGGTATCTGTAAAGTTAAGGCAGTTTCCTACAAGCAATGATAATTCAAGAGCAGTTTCTGCCTTGTGATTGATACATAAATGAGAAGAGTATTTTTGGAAATGCTGGTTGCTTTTATTATTAAAAAAAAAGAAAATCACTGCTAATTTTCAGTTTGCCGAGTCTTTTAATACGTAATTTCCAACAGAAACACTTTGAGTTATCAGACAAAGGGGAAATAACTCATTGCTGTGAGACAAAATCAGCAGTCCCTACCATGGAGTAACTACCAGAAATCTGCATCTTGCTCTTGGAAGGAGTCCAAGTGCCTTTATGCCACAAGAAGTCCAAACAATGTTCAGCTGGGAGCCAGGACCCAGAACAATGATGCAAAGTAAATGCCCATGGCTTTATACAGCCTGTCCAAGGGGAATAAGAGTGTGTTAGAGGGCTGGGAAGATGCCTAAACTCAAACTGCTGGTACGGGTGCCCTGATTGGAAAAAGACCCAACAAAGAGTAGCTTGGAGGCTGTGCTGGAAGATGGAGCTGTGAATGCACTTTCTGTGTTTGCCAGGCACTTTTAGAGAAAACTGGGAAGATTCACTCCTGATTCATCAAGGCTTTCGCAAATCTGCAGATGCCAAGCCTGACTTTGAAGTCTAGGAGAGGCCACGTGCCGCCCGTAGAGACTGTTGCAGCAGCAGAGCTGATGTGGCCTCCTCAGAGCATCGCTGATGCAGGAATTGGGGAACCTCACTGCCCTGCTGTGGGGAGCAGGTGGGTATCATGCCTGGGGTGAACACGGGGCTGGGTCCTGCTTCCCAGCGCTGCCAGTGCCAGCTGCCCCGTCCCGTCCCGTCCCGCTTCGCCCCCTCCCCTTGCTGTGGTACCGCAGCTGCCTGGCGGCACTGTCCTTCCCTGCAGTGAGTGGTTTTACCTGCACTGCTGAGAGCCCTTGAGCTAATTTGGGTATTTAGGGAAGACAGTAACAGATATCTTAACAGTTAATAGATAAGGTAATATTTTATTTTGGAATAAATATTTGGAATACAATTTCCAAACTGCATTTAAAAATGGATTCCAAGAAGAAGCTGAATTTCCCTCGTAAATAATAAAAATGATAAGTTATCCGTTGGAAATACAATCTGTACCTTCACTGAAGCTCATTTATTTAAGCGGGCTATGAATTATTCTTTTCTTGTCCATCACCTGACCATCTGGGTGACTCTATGTAGCATCAGCATCTACATCTGTATAATGGGAGTAACAGTACTATAAATCTTTGGAGAAGTCCCTGGAATTTCAGAATAAAGGCCTTATTTAAGTGCTGGATTTTATCTTACGTGATAGCTCTGCAGCCTTAAAGTGAATAACAAAACTACCATGGTGTTCAGTGGGAGCAAGATTGGATTACTGCAAAATGCAGACTGGAAATGAATTACATATTTATTAACTTTAAAATAATTATCCATGATGTTCCCTGTTAACCCTTTCATTATTGTTTTGCACAGGCTAAAAGCCAGATACCCCAACAAGTGACTCTGTATAAATTTGAACATGAAGAGACATCATTCTTTCCAAAGCAATTAAAAATCTCATTCACTTTTTCTATCTCCTTCATGCTTGCCATGTGAATTGCCGTAGTGAAGCTGAAAGACAACAAGCGACATGGTCACTGGAGATACTTGTCAAGTCTGTGACTGAAGCTACTGAAGTTCCCTGTTAATATGACATGTGAAAACTTGGGTAAAGAAATGCTACAGTTCCAAGGTCAAACATTCAGCTGCTAGGAAATAACCAAGTCATAACTTCCCAGGCAGCCTTAGCTCAGTTTCCCCATAAATACCCTTTACAATACGGTATTTAATTACATCGTCACAGATAATTTCCTCCTGAAATTTCCTCCTAATATCTACTCTGAGCATACATGTATTTATGTAGCCCTATAAGCTGGGTCTTCATCTGCATGTCTCACAGAGAGCATCGTATTAGAACCCAGCAGAGAGAGATTTGATCTAAACTCTTGATCTCCTAAAGTTTCAAAGGCGAAGTCAACCTGGCATGACAGCCTGGGTGGGGATAGCCGTGGGGGACCTACAGAGGAGAGAGTGGAGCCACGTGGCTGTTTGTCCCATCCGCTTCTCCCTTATATTTCGCTGGAAATGCAGTGACCAAAGTGATGGTCCAGTGCCTCCCGGGCAATACTGCCTCACCGCTCGCTGAGTAACCGAGAGCCCCTTGCCCGGTTGGGAGAGCTCATCCTTGCCAACTGAGGGTTGAGGATTTTATTTCGCTCCAGAGACAGGAAAAATGCAGCGTGGTTTTAAATCCTACCACAGAGGAAGGGTACAGAGCAGGTGGCCAAACACGCTAAGGAGGGTTTTGGACCTGGGCCGTGGCTGGTCTGAGACCAGGAGGTGTAAGGAAACACCTTGCAAATCGCTGGGAATGAGAGCGGCCGAGCAGCTCTGCGAGTCTCCCTTTTCCTTTCGGCAGTAGCTAATTAGTCTCCGCGTAGGGAATAGGCTCGCAGTGAAAAGCAAAGCCCTGCACTGGCTGTTACCAAGCAATTACTCATGTCTGCCTCTGGGACAGCAGCTACTTTCTTATTTGAGAAACACAGGAGATGACTTTCCGTTAAACAGTCAGTCTTGTTTACAGGAAAATGCACAAATAAATAATAGAAATAATCTACTGAGGCAAAATTGTACCTTTCTGATTTTTAAGTGGAAAAACCTGAGGGAAGCTACTGATGTAGAAAACACTGAAGATTTTTGGCTCTACCTGAGGAAAAAGAAAAGGAAAAAACCCAATAGTTTAAAGCCTTTTCTGTAGAAGATTTACCTCACCTTTTCAAAAGTAATGATAACCTCTCCAAACAGGTAGAAAAATGTCACTACTCACAAGTTTGTGGGGGAACAAAGAGTTTGCATATCTTTTCTTTCAAACATTTAACTGCTTTCAAGAGTTCTAGTTCCCGATTATTTCAAAGGGAAAGTTTGAGAGGATGAATGCGTCTGTCCGATGTCCAGGTGACACTCGGGGTGGTCCTGGCTGCGTGCGCTGGCTCAGGATTGCTGAAGGCCTGTATTTGAAGCCATGTCAATAGCCGCGAGGTTGCACATTCAGCGTCACACAGAGCCGTCTGCAGTTTAACTGGTATTTCTTTATCTGGATATAAGCACCATACGTGCCTAGGTCTCCATTATGCTTAATTTCGGGGTTTCTTGCAGGACACTGATTTATAAAAAGCTGGTTAGAAATAATGAACAGGATCAAATGGAAACGAACGGCATGGCAGTGAGAGGATCTGTCCCTTTAACAAGCGGTGGCAGTAACAGATGAAGCAAACTGGCCTTCCCTGGCTCCGCAGCTTGGCTGGGAAATTGCTCTCACGAGGGGGCCGAGCCCACAATAGCGTGGCAGCACAATCGCTCGAAAAACTAAAACTGCTGCTTTCCTGGAGGGCCTGCATGGCACATCATGGTGCAGAGCTGGGGAAATAACGTGCACGTTGCTCTTTCAGCCTTACAATGGTATTCGTAGGCTTTTTCATGAGTTTTGCTGACTTACCATATCATACTTTTTTAGCCTAAAGCAGGATCAAGGCCACGAAGACGCTGCGGCAGCCTGCGTTCTGCTTGGGAGAGCAAAGACAGCTCTAGTGCTGACACCGCCCGGGGCGGGAGAGCTCCTGCGGCACGCCGGGCTTGGGGACGGCGCGGCGATGAGTCTGTCATTAAGAGATCAGCTGTGCTCAGGGGCACACTCTTTTCATTCCCGGTTTTCCGGACAGAAAGGCATCCCCAGCAGCCATCTGCCGGCCCCCTGCCCCCGGCCTGGCCAGGGTGTAATGGCTCCTGGGGGAAGCATCTGACTCATTTACCCTGGGCTAATAACATATTGCAGATATTTTGCAGAAGACAGCTGAGTTTTTTGATGCCCCCTGATGCCTGAAGAGCGTTTTGTTCCTTTTGCCTTCACTGTACGTGCCGGTTCCTCCATTGTGTTTTTGAGGGCAGAATCTGTCATCCCACAAGATATTGCTTGCTTTTGTACACCTGCCTCGTCTGAGAGAATTGGGATGTTGGTCCTTCTGAAGACATCAGAAAACAGGCCTTTAAAGGGGCACTATTGGTTAAATAAGTTACTGTTTACCTACGAGTGCATGACCTGCTATAGGTGTTCATAAAACTTTGGATTAATGCCTTAAAATCAGTTAACATTATTTTATTGTGGTTTATTCTATTCTATTCCATTCTATTCTATTATTTTATTTTTTATTCTTCAGCTTGCTCTTTTTGCTCCAACGTAGCTCTTATGCACACATGTTACTATTAGTATATCAGGATCAAAGAAAGAAAGAAAGACTCTATTGCTGTCTCTTTTCATCCTCCCTTGAGGATGCTGCGACTTAGTCTCTGATCTGGAGGGCACTCCAGTCATTGTCATTGGGAACGATGCCAAGTCCTTTTTTCATAGCACGTATGAGACTGAAATTGCTCATTAAAATTCTTTCCCACCTTAGTGCACAGTGTTTGCTGTGGGCTCCGCTGTTATTTGACTGTCTGTGTCAATACCGTCTGGCCGCTCAGCATCTCCGGCCTGGGAGGGCCCCATTATCCCTTTCTGACCCTGCCTTGGAATACTTGCAGGGTTGTATTCCTGTGCCTTCCAAGTTTCAGCATCTTCCCTTTACGGATTTAATGGCCTCACCAGTTTTATCTGCTTCATTTTTTTTTTTCAGCTCATTTATCTTAGTTACATTTAGTTAATTGAGACTAATGTTTTGTTGAAAAATCTCTCTCAGTCCCCAAGCTGAGCTTTTGAAGTGAATAGATTTGAGTAAAAATTTGCAAATGAGCTATTAATATCACCACAGCAAAGATACTCTCTCTTCACCCATCATTTCAACATTGGCCTGGAGGGGATTCCCTTTACTGAACTGATAGTCAAATAGTTGCCAGCATCACTTTCCCCTTTTGGCACAGCTGGGGCTTTATGTCTGTAAGCCTGATCTACTTCTGACTGCTATACTAGAGCAATCTTACTGCTGAAGATGAGACTGTCTTATATTAGATTTTATCCCAAAAGAAGGGAAAACATATCTTTTATCTCCGACTTCTTAATATTATTCTATAAATGAATCTAAATCCTATCTGGCTCTTAGGTTTGGGTATCACCAGACACAGTTTGGGAGCAGGAGGCAGAAGTAGTTTTACATGTTAAACCAAAACCACCCTCATTTGTATTACTTAGGAATGTGTGAAACTGTGATTAGATACTTGACAGATCCCCATCCCTGTCGCCAAAGATCACCTCCTGAGTAACCAGCTCAGCAACAGGGAAGTGCCTAGTGGTCTTTATGGAGTTTGCCTGTCCTGTCGCTTATAAAGGGACCTGCAGTTTTCTTGTGCTTATGAACCTAATGTTGCAAAGTGCATTAAGGTGCATCCATTTTTCTGTGTTAGGAGTAGTTTTTGGCATTCCCTCAAAGCGGGCTGAGCCTGGGTTTGTCTCAACTCTGGATTCCTTTGGCTGAGGATGCCTCCACTGCCTCCCTCTCCAGCCTGGGCGCTGTGATATGCACCGTGCCAGGTCCCCGTGGTCCAGGCACCACAAGGGTTGGCTGCTCAGCTGCTCTACAGCTGCAGCACTCCACTGTCCAGCTGGAGAAATGCCATTTGTACCAGCTGAAGGTCTTCCTCAAATCTTTAGGGGCCACATCTTTCACAGCTCCTGCCCATTTTGTTTCCTGAATCACATGTGAGTGAATGATTAGATAAAAGTAGCAAGATGTTTGGAAAAAGTTGAATCTACACCTACAGAAGGAAGTAAAGTGTCATAATGTTTGGTCTTGCATTTGACTGAGTAACTGGTCAAACTGTCAGAGTTACAGATCAAGCTGAAAAACAAATCCTCTAATTTCCTAAAATTGGAAAAGAACTTGAGAGACAGCTTCATCTTAAACCAACAAGTCATTTTGTTAGGGGAGAACCAGGAGACCGAGCCAGTCCAGGAGAAGAACAAGCTCCTCCATGCATCGGTCCATGACCGTGCAGCACTGCTGGGGCAAGCGGGAGCGGAGACCTCAGGGAGGCAGAAGTCTCTCCCCGGCCGGGAAGCAGGAGTGACAGCAGCATCCTGAGCAGGGGAGACAGATGGTATTTTTTCTGCAAAGTGGGGATGGGACTGTCCCACCTCTGAATTCCTGGGCTGCGTTTCAGTGGCCTGCAGAGGTCAGTACCATGTCCAGGGACAGGGAGCCAAACGATCACAAGACCTAATTGCACCTGCAACCACCTCCTGTCAATGCAAGAAAGTTATGTTAGAGTGACCAGACTGGAGGTGAGTTTTTGGCTCCTCGTGCTTATTTCCTCTGCAAAGATACATTAGCTGACAGACTGTGAGGCATTTCGAATACTTTTATCATGACTTATCATCACGGCTGCTTTCCGCAGGATATTCCCAGCCTCACAGTCCACTTAACATTTATAGCAGCTATGACCAAAATGAGTGCAATACGTCTTCAGTCTCTTAGCCTGCTCCAGGATGGATGGGATGCAGAGGTCTTCAGCAGYGAAGCAGGGAACAGGAGGGTGTTTCTCCAGGAGACCCTCGTTTACTGTGGGATTTGGCATGTGCTGAAACTAATCACACAGGTTGTATCATTTAAAAGGAATACTCCCAGGTGGAAAGGTAAACACATGCTTCAGAGTAAAGCTAGGTTAGGGGCTAAATAAACATCCCTGATACTAAGGGCCGTTTAATGTGAAATGTTAATTGTGTTACAGAGGGGTCAGATTTGGCAAGATAAAAAAGACTAGCCAGCATTTCTAGATCCCAGAGGCAAGTTCATAACAGATATTTTACTCTGTAATAATCTATGGATTATCATCTAATGACATCAAATTACTCGTAATAATGATAACCAGCGGCACGGAGTTCATGACCGCTGCATTGCGCGTGCGTGTACAGCAGAAGCGCACCCCAGCGACTACTGCAGGACTTGTGCTGAATGGGGCAGCTAACACAACACACGCTGGCACAGGTGAAAAATCTTCAGGAAGGCAAAACATTTTTCTTTCCCTTTGGAAAGTGCTTTCTCTAAAAGCACTGCTTTGCCTTAAAGCCAGAAAATTGACTTCATGTTGCTATGAGGAGGTGCTGAATGAACAGGACGGGATCACCAGGTTATTATTGGTATGTATTGGTATGACATTTATAAAGTAATATTATATGATATTAATACTAAGAAAGCTCAGGATCTCMCTGGTCTTGCCTTCACAGTCATGGAACAAAGTAATCCCATGAATGACACATGAAAGAATCTCAGTATTTCCATAAGTAACTTGTGTTCTGAAATAGATTTGCTTTTTGGTACCCAAAATTAGACATCACAGAGAATTTTTTAGAAATTGTTGATCATGTTCCAGCTCTGAACATAAAGGCTCCTGGCAATTCAGCCATGGTGAGTATGCACAGCTCTATATTTAGGAATCTGAATGTGAAAACCCTGGCCATGATCTCCAAGCCGACTTCATGAAAGCACGCAGAACTGCTGCAGCTCAGCTCATCCTTCCTATTTTCACAACCTTTTGTGCTCTGTAGGTATATTTGTAATGATTGAAGGAAAACAGCCCTGTTTTATGGGAATCTCGGGAACGAGATAGCATTTCTTGAATATGTTTTCTTTTTTATTTAAAGCTGAACAGAGCACTGAAGCTTTTGGCCTCTGCAAATACAATAAAGTGCTTAAATACTGAAACATTTTCACTCTTGGCTCATTACTTGGGGCTTTCAGCATTGTGTTTGAAGAGGAGCTATTTATGGGCTATCAAACAACGGGCTGGGAGAAAGGAATTTAAAGAATGTCCTTGAGCCTTTGGGGAGCTTTGCAGAAGAGGAACAACAAAAACTTGTGCCAAGCCTGGGTGCCTCCCCAGCAAGGCTGCCCCGTTTGCCCCCGCCTGCTGCCACAGCAGGATCCTCCCCCTGGGCACAGTGACATGGGGACACGTCACAGGAATGGAGTCACTGCATCCCTTTAAAGATGGCTCAGGTGCTGTTCTCGAAGGGGAAGGAATAGACACAAACCTCTACAGTGTGGTTTTAATTGGGATGGCTTCTACATAGGACCCAAATGAACAGTAGAAGGCGTCCCACGAGGGAAAAGCCTGATCAAAACAGAGCCCTGACATTATTTCTTCATACTGGGACAACACACAGTGATGTTTAAAGCATATTAACTAAATATTTGTATGAACCTCTTTCAAACACAGCACATTTTGTAGATGACAATGGCAACAAGAAGAAATCATAATAGAAAACTCACTCATTTGTCACCATTAAGTGTAGTGATGAGCAGAAGGAAAGGCTGCCTCAGCCACCATGCAGGCTCACATGCCCTGTCCTGACCCTCTTCTGGCTCCTGCTCTCTTCCCTTCTACATTGGGGCGATTTCATCAGGGACACCCAGGAGACTTTTTCCCATTGGCATGGACTGGAGAGCAAGGATGCTCTGCCATTTGAGGGATGACTGCATGGGCTCCTTGCAGAGCTCTGTCAGTGATCTCAGGGACGTGTTGAGCCTGCCTAGAGATTGTTGGCGTCCTGCATGGCTGCAGGACAAGTCCAGCAAACCACTATCCCTGCCTGCCGATACACCAAAGGGGAAACATTGGGAAAGAAGAGACGCATCTATTGAAAGGACGGTATCAGCCCACAAACCAGCACGCAGAGAGGACATCATAGAGTATATTTAAGTGAGAAAGTTTCTACCCCCCTAGACACCGAGGTTTTGAAATAAGCCCTCCAAGCTCTTCACAGAGCAAATGCTTTGCGATTTTGCCAAAGAAAAGTGGCTGGCATCTGGAGGGGATGACACGATCTGGGCTGTGTGACAGCAGGGGATGGGACTTACTGACCTGGCTGTCTGCTCTAGGTCTCTTTTCTTCTCTGCCTTGAAAAAGAGCTCCCTTCTCCCCCCCCAGTAACTCATTTTCAAATACTCAGCATTTCTAAACTTGCTTATCCTCAAGTGAGTGTAAATCCTACTCTACCTGTATAACAAGCAAAAGCATTATCCTCATCAAAACCAAGTAAATTAGTATCTCACTGCAGCCCAGCAACCTAAACTCTGACTTAGACAGTTGGTATTTGTGCTATCTTGGTGTTTTGTAGCTCGGTGCGAAACAGCTACTGTATTAAGCTGCTTCTGTCGAACCCAGGATCTCATGCTTTGACGACGCTCGGTGGTGCCTCAGGGACACACTTCCCACCTCAAGCTTCTCCATGCCCTGGATGATCACTTGTGGGCAGCCAGGAAAAGCGGTAGCTGAGGACAGAAATCAGCTCTCCAAACCCCAAAGCCCTGCTGTAGAGCTGAGGAGAGAAAAGAGTGCTATGTCAAGAGCACTGCTTATGGCATGTCATCTACTAAGGAATAACAGCAGAAGACATTTCCCCCTCTCCTGCCTGGCCGAAGACTGCCCCCAAAGAGGGGCTGTAAATCCAGAACCTGAATTTTGAGTTTGTTTTACCAGCGATGGCACTCTCTCCTTTCTGAGTAGGAAGTGACGAACTAGGCAAAGGGTTTGAACTCCAGCTGGCTTCCCGTGAGCCAGGGAGATGTACTGGAGAAATCCTGCCAGACTGAGGAGACAGACGGGCTGTTTCTTCAAGGGCATAAAAAGATCAGTGGCTGAAAGAACAGATCTCCTGACACTATAGGGATGACAATTGCTGTATGACATTACGTGAACTTTAAGATAATTAAGTGTGAGGTCTCCGCTTGGCTTTTACACTTCTACAGCGTGGTGATTGCTCAGGTCACTCCTGTTGGACAGGAGGGCATTGCCAGGGTCCCCGCTGTGCACTCACAGCCGACAACATTCATAAGCGTTTCCCAGATTTCCTGCCTTAAACTAACCTGAATTTATCACCTGACAAACTCAGCAGCAAAATCTAGTTTTTATCTGTCACAGAGCAGACGGCAGTGGAAATGAAGGTTCATTACTTTCTCCCCGGGACTGGGGTGCTCTCCGCTTCACCCGCCGATCACTGACTGACRGACCGGTCGCTCTGTCTTCACAGCTGACAAGGGCTGTTGCAGGTGCCATGTCATCACTGATTTGATCATGTTGAGATGAGGGAGGATGTGGTTTTGAAACCTTGAACGCCCTTCACTCTCAGACTGCTCTGCCGTTCAGCGGCTGCTGTGCAGCGCGGGCTCTTCAGTTGTCTCCTGGACAAGATGATCTCATAGGTGATTTCAAAGAGCTGGATGGAGCAGATCCACCTGCTTTCTCTGAAAGAGACTCTCATCAGCTTTCCTGGAATGGATAAAGCACGTGTAAAAGGGATGTCTGCATCCCCTGAAAACCTGACTTTAAAGATGTAGCTCCAAGATTTCTTAGTTTGGAGAGCAGTTAAACAGACCAGCCCTTTGCCTCCTCTCCTTCTCCCTCCTTCCCTTTCTCTCCCCTTTCCCCAGGCCTTTTTGTCTCCATTAGACTTCCAAACAGCTTAGGGATATTCACCGGTTACAAATACGTTTATTCTGGTATATGTAAGCCAATATGGATGCACGGGTATAAATTCCTATGGGGAAACCCCACCTCTGGAATAACAGGGGATTTTTGATTTCTAGTCCACAGTGGTAAAGTTAAGAAAAAAGACCTTGATCCTGGAATAAAACTATGTCTGGGGGAGTTTTACCCTCATGGCTGTAGCGGTTTGCAGTGCCAGGTTGCAGTACCATGTGCTGGTATAGCTCTTCCACCTATAAGAGCTGCTGCCTGCGTAGAATTGCTGCCCTGCGACCCTGGGAAGGCAAATTGCTGTGCCTGCCTGCTGAGCGGCACAGGGTCGGCGCCCACGGAGAGCAGCCTGGGCATCCGCATCCCTGCCTGTCCGTACGCTGCGCAGAAGGACCATTTCTGGGAATGGACGGAGGCCTGGGACTGAATTATCTGCCTCCGGTAAGAAAGACGATAGCTTTGATGATGATTTTTCTAATGGGAGTATCTACTGCCTCCAGAAGCGGGGTGATATTACCAGCTCATTTCATACAGATCATTATGTAGCTACCTAATCTGCCTTGAAATGGTGGCCTGCCTGGTTTTGTGTTTCAGGACCATTCTCCAACCCTCCTTCTGTCCTGTAAAACAAGCAGTATTAGAGCCATAACTGCAGCTATCAATTGTGGGGTGGCCTATTATCTTTTTAATAAACACCATAGACTATTTGCTTGGCTTACAATTGACATTTTTTCATCCCAGTCCTTTTAGACATAACCTGCATGCCGGAAGGCCAGCCTGGTTTTCTGCAGCGTGTGCACATCAGTAGCTGAAAGGTAGAAGGCAGCATTTAGTTTTCCCGACGATGCGAAAGGCAGACAGACTCTGCTGCACTCCTCTTGTGCTATCACCTTTGTGGGGCTGGCAAATCAATTTTTTTGGGTGGGAAGTGTGGCTGGGTAAAGCAGGAGAGAGCATGTACTTGCAGAATGAAAGTGCCATTTCATGAGGTTTTTTATCTTAATTGAATTTTTAAAGTTACAGTTGGTTTAATCCTTTATATTGCTTTCATTCAAAAGCTGAAGTGTTGCTAGATACATTATGGAAAACACGCAGTCTCACGAGATGTTTTTTTAAGACATTCTCAGAGTTATTATAGGAAAATATCCTTTTCTCACAGCCTCGTAAGTTTAGGCTGTTGTCTCCTCCTGTGATCTTCAGAATGGTTACTATTTAATTATTGATATTTACAACACGGCAGTAGTTAAATGTGGCTGCAGTTCCGCAGGTAATCTTTATATGCCTACATTCAGTGAGGAAAATATTTGTATTATGATGAGTCACAGGAACACATTTAAAGTGCTGTATGTAAACATCTACACGACCTCTATCTGCAGCTCAAAATTCTCGGTGTAAGCAGCGGTTGCTGACTGAAGTCTGCAGGGTTTAATCTGACTGTTGTTTCCCTTTGCTGACATGCGGGGAACGGTGTGYGTGCTCCTATCTCTTCTTGCACGGCAGTGACTGTGCCTGGATCATTGCAGCGGGAGAGCTGAGGCCCCTCGGTCGCACGCCGGCAGCCATACCATCCTGCTTTCTTTATCAGATGCATCCAACGCTGCCTTATGGTTGCACAAACCCCCTTTGCTTTTGTGCCTTTAGAGTTTTGCATTGCTTCCCTGAGGAATTTGCTCGCAGCAAGAGCTCTCCACAGAGATGGGAAAAGCACTGCTTTCCTCCTGACAGGCATCCCCAACCCCTGCTTTCCCCCTGGCAGGCATTCCCAACCCCGGCTTTTGCTGCTGAGATTTCTCCGGGCGCTCAAACCTCCTCTGTTATGTGCATTAGCAGCAGCTCTGGGGAACAGCAGCTGAAGGCACCAAGGGGTTAAAAAGTGCCGCTCTGTCGCTGTATGGGGCACACATTTGGGGATGCACCAGTGAGAGCAGCTGAGATGCTGCCGCTCTTTAGTCCCCCTGAATGTGAGGCTCCAGGCAGCAGACCCTGGGGTGAAGATGCTTTTGCCCTCCCTTCTGCCAGAGCACGCTGGCTCCGGCTGGCGCCAGCCGGTGTTCCTCCGGTCCAGTCCCATGAATGGCAGGTTTAGCTTTTAGCAAAAATGTGACTGAGGCACCCATCGAAACAGTCTCACATTAGGGCTCAGCAAGCTCGGTGGTCTCTCTTGCAGGCAGGTTAGTCATACCGGGATTTTACACTGGTGGATGGATGGGGACCCATCCTCTAAAAACGCCTGGGGTACCAGTGCACGCTGGCTCATGCTTCGGTAGAAGCGGGTTTTCATGCAGAGCCACGGTGACCTCCGCCAATCTGCTGCTCTGGGGACTGGCTGACGAGGATTAATTGATTCATCTTGGGCCACCAGCTTTCTCAGCTGGTTACCACTCCCCAGGAAACATTATTTTCTTCAGTCAGACTTCACTAATTGTAAGCCTTTAAGAATGGCATTCCCAAAAAAGAGGGGCCTGCTGAGTGAGTTATTAGTCATCCTTATCTGGGAGGGAAGCGACGGCTGCTCTAACAGCTTCTTTATCTCTGCAGCGCCATGTTCTCCGGAGAGGGGGCTGTGGGGACGCTGCACGGTGGGGAGCTGCCATCCACCTTCCTTCAAGGAGAGCAAAGGGCAGAATGGTTTGTTTCTAAAGAGCTAGCTCTACCTCCTCCAAATCACAGCTTTGTTTTTAAAAACTATTTATTTTTAACAAGTTGTGACTAACAAACCCCCCTGTATTTTTCTAATGAAGTCTGACATAGATTCTTTTTTTTTTTTGGCAAATAGATGGAGCTCAGTGTTTCCCTTGACAGATGATCCGGCTCTGTGTCTCAGAGAGCTTTGCAGCAGACTCCAAACATCTGTCAGGAGTTATCCTCGCTCTGCAAAACCATGGTCCTCTCTGTTTGTGGGCATGACAGAGCCCAGAACACGTTTTGAAGAACGTCGTGGTTGAACTCGCTTTGGTAGCTGCATTTCGCCCTCTGAAGCACTTCCTCTCAGGTTTTAATATGGCTTCTCACTTTCTTTCCAAACTTGACTGTGTTGTGGCTCCTTTTCTGTGGTGAGGAGGAAGGCTCCAGAGAGCGTATTGAACACGTTGTATGTTACAGAAGTGTACAATCCGGTGTTGGGAAATGGCTAGGGCTGTACCAAATCGGTCTTTTCAGAAGAGGTGTCCTGAGTGGGAATGTGAGAGCATCACTCTGTCTTCTCTCTTTAATCCTCATATATCTGCATAAAGAAGGAAACAGCCTTGCTCCAAACCTCTCCTAGCAAAAAGTATAGTGTCATCTTGTATTTCAGTGTAACTGGTAGATCTCTTCAATCAAACAAAGTTTTGAGTTTGGTCTGTGGTTCACAGGTTCCTTCACTGGCATTTCCTATCAATTAGTAAAATACTTGTCCTCCAGAAAAACTGGCAGTGATCTGCCCGCCCAAAGTAACGGAATTGCTGCCAAACTGTCCATCTTGCACCTCCTTTGCATAATGCACTCTGTTACAGCACCTGTTTAATACAGCAGCATTGTCTAGGAAATGACATTTGGCTTATGCCTTGACAGGTGTTTGACAGTATCTCACCACCTTTCCCATTATTTCCCTGTCACAAGTTTTATCCGTAATGAGGCTGAGAATAGGGGCTGCTTTGCACTTATCACAGAGATTGTCACAAATATACTTATCCCCAGCTTCTTGGAAGGACCCATCAGCACCCAGTTTATGTGGCTGTCACTGATTAGTATCTCTAGGACCGCGGGACTCTAATCATCAGCAAAGGCCTCCGGTGCAGCAGGAAGAGGCGTCTCTGCAAAGCCCTGGCTTCTGCAGGTTGAAGAGCTGCTCTGTTATTTTCGTTAGCTGTATTATCCACACAGGCATTAATGGCTCAGGTTTTGCTCCTTGTCTGTGATCTTCAGTCCTGTTTGTTAGGACACTTGTGTGATAGAAGAGTGCATCTCCCAGGTTGATGACTTTTTTTCATGAGACATATTCGCATACCAAATACATAGTATTACTTGTAAAAATAAAAATTATTTTAAATTTAATATCTGTCTTGTTTGTAAAACATTCCAGGCAAATTCTGTATCAAAAAGTAATTACAATTTCTGTTTCAGAAATTTTCTGTTTCTTCTTCCATCAACAGAATTGACCTCATATGGGCACACAGAGGGGATGATGTCATTGTCAGGGGCCGAGATTAACATCAGGTTCCTAAGAGTGTCATCCTGTATGTTCATTTTCCAGTGAAAGAAAACCAGAAAAAAATGCATTAAAACCTTTTAGAAATCAGAGTATTTACTCCAATCCCTTCAAGCCCCTCACTACAAGAAAGACATTGAGGTGCTGGAGCATGTCCAAAGAAGAGCAACAAAGCTGGTGAAGGGTCTAGAGCACAGGTCTTAGGAGGAGCGGCTGAGGGAACTGGGGTTGTTTAGCCTGGAGAAGAGGAGGCTCAGGGGAGACCTTATCGCTCTCTCCAACTACCTGAAACGAGGTTGTAGMGAGGTGGGGGTTGGTCTCTTCTCCCAAGTAACAAGTGATAGGACGAGAGGAAAGGGCTTCAAGTTGTGCCAGGGGAGGTTTAGATTGGACATTAGGAAAAATTTCTTCACTGAAGAAGGTTTGTCAAGCATTGGAACAGGCTGCCCAGGGAAGTGGTTGAGTCACCATCCCTGGAGGTATTTAAAAGACATGTAGACGTGGTGCTCAGGGACACGGTGGTGGACTTGGCAGTGCTAGGTTAACAGTTGGACTAGATGGTCTTAAAGGTCATAGAATCATAGAATCATTAAGGTTGGAAAAGACCTCTAAGATCATCGAGTCCAACCGTCAACCCAASACCACCATGTCCACTAAACCATGTCCCTAAGCGCCTCATCTACACGTCTTCTAAATACTTCCAGGGATGGTGACTCAACCACTTCCCCGGGCAGCCTGTTCCAATGTTTAACCACTCTTTCAGTAAGGTCTTTTCCAACATAATTGATTCTATGATTCTATGAAAAGTCYTCTAATTCAGAATACACCAACTACTTGTTGATTGTGCTACAGAGCTTCTAATTTTGTATACATGACAAAGAGTTGTGAATAACTGATGACGTAAGAAATTTTGCTTGATCATGTGCTTCTGGTTAAAGTCATATATGAAAGGGCTCACAGCTTCCATTATGATTTATAAAACAGGACAAAAAGTCTAATGGAAAATTTATACTCACTTTGCTCAGAATTTAGTTAGGTTAAGAAGTTGCTGAAACAATACCTTTTTAATTTACACACATATAAATTTAGAGAGATTTCCCTTTTAATGATAGACCAGAGATGTGTCATCACGGTGACAGATAGCTAAGTCTCCTGGCTGATACAATACTCTTTGTCAAACAAATGGCATGGAGAGCAGGTTGCAGTWGTCTCTCCGCAAACAAAATGCCCCCTGCCAGCGCTGTAGGTGGCTGACTGAYGGCCCCTTCCAAATGGGGACAGTTATATAATAATAACTCCGCTCTGTGTCAGCGGTGATGCTAATGTATGCAAATGCTGCTATAATGAATCCAATTAGATTTCTCTGCATACAGAAATACGCCAAACTACCTGTATCTAATCTCACGATGAGGGGAGAGAAGAGGACTTCAGCCTTGGAGATGTCGCCCTTGTCTCTGCTGCTGGAGCTGCTCTGCACGGGGCTGGGGTGCCGGTACTCTGCTAAACTCTCAGCTCCTGCAAAGTCCTGGCTGCTGCTGCTGCTGCCTGGGAAAGAGAGACACTGCGGCCGAAGGGACTCCGAGGTTGCCCTTGCCTGCTCTACCAGGCTGTAGTGGGTTCAGAGGTACAGTTGGTCAAAGCCAACAGAGAAACAGAGACCTGCAGAGTGTGATCACCTGCTTTATATTTTCAGGAGCTCACATTCACTTTTATTACAGAATCATAGAACAGCCCAGGTTGGAAGGGTCCTCAAAAGATCATCTGGTCCAACCTTTTGTGGGAAAGGGAGCCTATTATCTAGCACCCTGGGATCCGCCCGTCTTGCAAACCTCCAGTGATGGGGTCTACCACATCCTTGGGAAGGTTGTTCCAGTGAATGGTTGTTCTCACTGTAAAAAAATTTCTTTCTTCTATCAAGGTTAGGTTATTGCTTTCTCTTGGGACAGGTAATCAGTGCATGACAAACCTCTGTCACTCTTTTTGCGTACTTTCAGCGTATTTCCTGAGCACGACAGTGAACAGACTCTGCTGTGCAAGCAGGCTGGAGGGGAAGCTGCTAGCTCCGTAGTCATGAATGAGACACTTCCAGACGTCATGAAAGGGGGGGCGTCATTTATTAAAGGAATTTTACTTTAGGGCCTCCTGAATATTCATGATGTGCTGTTTCCTGCTGATCAATGTTTCTGTTGCCTYGATTAATCAGCTGATCTTGTGAAGAGTTTTAATCAGCTCCAACGTTGCCAGAAACTAGCCCCACTTCAAGTGAAGGAAACGTGACTGTCAGCAGCTGATGGGACGCCCAGCTGCACGGTGGGCCTGGAAGCTGGATGCTTGGAGTGGTATGTAGGCAGACTCCAGGAGAAGGAAAGAAGACCTATCTATCTGTCATGGCTCTACTTTGTGTAACACCCTTCCTGTAACCTAACCAAACTGGTTTCTAATCAAGCAAGACAGTGAGACAGATAATGCCAGCGTGACAGAGCTGTTGAGAAGGATGAGCAAGAGAGGGGAGGCTGGGAAAGACAAAAAAAAAAGGATGGGTAAAAATCACGGGAGGCCATTGCTGTGAGCAGTGACTGCGGAGAAGGCAGTGGCACCATGAGCACGGCAACATGCAGCTGGCCAGAGAGGCGGCCAGTGCTAACAGCTGGGGAAAATCTCCTGCTTGGATTTTTAGGTCATGCAGTGAAAAGTGGGTAGACGCTGCATAGACCAGAATCAGGATAGATAAACTTCATTTAGCTGTATTTATACCACTGGCCCTGATCCCCAGGGAACAGATTGACTTAAAATCACAAGATTTTCTGTGTGATGTGTTTGTGTTCCTTTTTGTTTGTCTCGCAAGCTATGGACTCACCCAATTTGTATGCTAAAGCTTTTCCCTGCAGTGACAAGGACCACAGCTACAAGGACCATGGCTGTCTGAATTTGTCCGACTGTTCAAAATTCAATGAACCTGTGGGCACTGCTGCAGAGAGACAGGACACACAGTTGGCGAGTTGGCGAGCTGTGGCCGTGCTGTGGCACGCAACTGCAGACAGGCCAAAGCAGTTAAAGGGGAAGCAGCTTAATGCAGTGTGTGCACCTTTAGATGGGCACTACAGCAGTGTTTCATGACAAACTCCTGCTCCCCGTCCCCCCCAACACAGACATCAGGCTTCATCTGAGCTAATAAATTCCACCAAGAGACCTATTAGTTTCCTTGCTGAAATGGAGCACAACATAAATGGGATCAAGCCACCCAGGCCCAGGCTGCACCGTGCAAGCTGCACTGAGCTGCTGGAAACGCTTGCTCAGATCTCCATAGGCACAGGGATTTCTGCAGTGCTTCCCAGGGCACGCTGGAGCAATGCCCCTGCACTCCTGCACCCACCAGAGGTGTGTGCACACCATCAGGTGGTCCTCTCTAAGCACCATGCACAGATGCTGACCTGATAGCTGCATTTCATAATGAGATTTGCCTTCCTTGCAGCAGCAGGGCAGCTCCAGCCTGATGTCTACTTGGCCTGGCTGCAGGTTTGCAGGGGTCAAACTCTCCACCTCAAACATTTCATGGCACATCTCTTCCCAGAGCTCCAACTTCTGGGTGGTTTAGTTTGTCTTCACAGGGTCAATGGAAACACATACCTGGCTGCCAGGTACCAGCCGAGGAGGTGAAGGAGCCTCCTTTCATCATCTTGAGTGTCGAATGCCCCTTCCAGGGCTGAGTCCCCTATCAGCTGCTGGTGACCGTGAGCGCTGGTCACCATTAGCACTGCTCACCCATGGGCACGGGCAGCTGTGCTGGAGCCTGCTCTAAAGCCACCTCTTTCTAGGATCAAACTCCCTCTGCCTTCCTCACTTCAGCCTGACATCAGATTTGTTATGCAGATGTCTTTACCTGGTGTGAACAGAAAGCTAATCAGCCACGAGGTGCAGCCGGTGATCATCCTTTACACAATTCAGTTGCTTCCCTCTACATTGCAGCATACATCCTTTTATTAGTTTTCCTATTCCCACGATGCATTTTTCTAATGACTTAATTATATCACYCATATGCTAAGCATGTGCTAAGTAGGATACTGTCATTAGCAGCTGTTGATCTGTAAACCTGAGCTGAAAGGAAGAAAGTCCAGGGAATGTACTCCACAGAAATGATGCGCTCACTGTTGTGGATGGAAGAGGGTTTTACTTTTATTTTTGAACACACAATAAAAAGAGTAGAAAAAGGACAATGCGATATTGCTAAGGCAAAAGAGTTTCTATAAGGCTTCAATACTAAATTTCTGATAACGGGTAGAGGAGTGGGAATTATAGCTGAAAGCTCTGAGCCCTGCCTTAAGGATCACTCACTGATAAGGGGGCCAGTTCTCTGTCAGGGGAGAAATCTTACCTAAACTTACCTGAGCTCTAAGGAAGCTCCCAAGCCACCTGCAGATAGGAATCTTTCCTTGAACATGAGCTCAGATATGGGTTGAGTTCTTCCTTTAATAGCTTATCTCTAATATGAAATTATCTCTGTCTTTTTAAGGCCGGCAGATATACCTCCTTGCTGTTTGCAGTCCAGCTTCTTTCTGTTAATCCAGCGGATAGGACGTCACCGCTTATCGCTCACGTCTGATGCTCTGCCTCTAATGCTTTCCTGTTACTTTATTTCCTATTAAACTAAATTAGCGTGATTGAAGTC
Source organism: Phoebastria nigripes (assembly GCA_035582835.1). Classification (NCBI taxonomy): domain Eukaryota; kingdom Metazoa; phylum Chordata; class Aves; order Procellariiformes; family Diomedeidae; genus Phoebastria; species Phoebastria nigripes. The sequence continues at coordinate 968,128 of JAYKAV010000955.1, read as the reverse complement.
AGGCTGAGGCTTGTGGTAACATTCAGTCATGTTCTTCCACCTCTCTTGCTTTAAAACACTTCTAGGTTATTTTACACTATTTGACATACCAAGGCCCACAATAATATTGAATATTGAAATATATTGAATAATTAAGATTATTCAAGAAGTTTATCCAACAGCGTGTGCAGTTCATGCTGCATGTCTTTTAATGCCACACGTAGCCATTTCCTGGTTTGCATGTCCTGCTCAAGGCAGTACCACAGTGGTCTCGCCTTAACCTTTGTCAGCTCTTTGAGGGAGCACAGACAGGCATAACGTCTAATGGCTTACCTGTCACACGCTCAAGCACACCACTACTTCATTTGTACAGATACAATAATAAGGCTTCACAGTTTTAGGGCTTTGGGGTATCACTTTCGCCTACCATGTAACCCTTGATCAATGTCACCAGATATTTAAAGTCTTCACAACAGGGGATCTGTTGAGTAGACACCAGGCAGTTTTCTTCACCTGGCCACCTTGTCTGCTGAAGAAGGTTTCCATTTGAGTAGGAGGCACATAAGCTTTAGCAAATCTTGAAATTTGTCTTTTGTCATCAGCGTTGGCATCTACTTCCCAAAAGAACTGGAAAGACAGTGGCAAGAAAGGCAGATTAGCCTCACAAAATGAAGTTTGCAATTTAATACGTAGTTGCTATTGCATACTGAGTGTTTGTAATAGAAGTCTTTAATTGGAATTTATAAATTGTTAATAGACAGATTTCCAAAATGATCACTATTCCACTTACCATCAATCTGCCAGTATAAATGACTGACCAAAGTACACGGACAGTTGGTATAAAAATCAATCTTATATCCCTCTTATCAGGCTTGGCTACACAATTCTGTCGATTTTCCACATAAAATCAATAGCAATAATAGCTATTGGCCGTCACAGTGTCGCTGATATGCCTTCTTTGTAGGACCACAACATTGGCTGGTCTTTTTTTTTTCTTTCACAGGGACTGTCTAGGGATCTAGAAATACCAGAGAGGAGCTAATTGTTCAAATTACATTTGGAAGATTTCTTCAAAAGAAGTCCCAGCCTGCTTTATGAGGACCCAGGCTAATCTTCCAGGGCTCAGTTTTGCAGCTCAGCATCTGTTTTCTTGCAGAAATAATTTTCTATCTAGAGTCTGGCATTGCAATTCTCTTGAGCTTTTTCAAGGAAATTGATGATAAAATTAAGTAAATTAATTTTCCTATTTCATCTATTAAATATCCACTCAGCCCCATTAGCTAAGGCTTCTTATAAACTAAAAAAGACCAAACCAAGCCTTTCTTCTCTCTGCCCAGCCGGGTTGGGCAGGGAAGCGCTCAGGCAGGACTGTGCACCCCAACCTTTTCAGTCATTCCTGTTCCTTGAAAGGGGATTGCCTCCCTCCGCGCCCCGGTGCTGCGGGAGCACCATGTCCTGCCACCGACCTCCCTCAGTACACCCTTTGCCCTGGTCCACGGTGCCCGTCCTTGGAGAACCTTGTTATGCAGAGGTAGTTTAACCACGCAGCACCTGCACCACCTCAGTATTGCTTGCTCTCACTGTCAGCAGCTGCCGTTAAGGCAGGAATTGGCTTTATTTCAGTGGTGCGCTGAGAGGGATCAGTGATGGGGCCCGCTGTACGCAGGACTGAGCTGCCATGGCTTTACTTACCATTGCTTCACAGACCTGACCCGGACCTGCAAGCTGATCTGACTCAGAGAGCTGGGAGTTTTGTTTGGAGACAAGGAGATAACAAAGCCAAATAGTTGAGAAGGCAACTACTCCCTGGGAGGAACTGTTATCAATTAAATTCTGATTTAAGAATAAAACCAAAAAGAAATTAAAATTGTTTTGAAAAGGCTCTTTTTCACAATGATACTGCCGTTTTTAACTTGGGTGATTTAAAGGCTCTCCAGAAGGTTGTACTGGGGCTACTAAAGGGTGCCACCATGAGTGGCTCTGCTGGGAGGGTCAGTCGGGTCCTCACAAAGATCAGCTTTGCTCCTGAGTGTGACCAACACCCCTGGAAACAGGGGGCTCAGTCCCCACGTGGTCCTGAACACCTGGTTAGAAAGGTCAGTGTTGAAAGAGCTAAAACAAAAAATCACGGATTATTGTCAGGTTTTTTAAATGCTGCTGCCTTTCTTAGAAAGCAGGCAGCAGGCAGAGGACGCAGCAGGCCCTTGGCCAAGGTCGTCCAGCAAAGCGTCCTGAGAGGGGACTGGAGCAGGGGACTCGTGCCTCACCACCTCGGTCTGATCCCTGCAAGTGCCCTCAGCCTTCACAGGGCTGGGGACCTCAAACTACACCAACTGTTGATTTTCACTGACACAATGAACGCACCTTAAATCCAAGTGCTCAAATCTTTTTGCCTTTTCCTGTTCCTTTATGTGCAGGCAGCACCGCACTAAAGGGTGGGTTTGATCATGTTTATGTGACACCATTTGATCCTTGGAAGTCTGTTTTGTATCCCTCAAGTAAAACACTGCTCCGCTCTAAGGGAAGAGCAGCTTTTTACCGTTCATCACCTTGCTCTTTTATAAACAGACTCTGTGTTAGTGCTAAATAGAATTGGATCAGCGCAGAAGAAACTTCTATTCTCATGAGAGGTAAGTCTGAGATCCCTCCATACGTGGTCATAGGAAAACCCAGGAGTCTCTGCCCCAGTGCAGAGATGTGCTGTGGGCACATTTAATCTCCAAACACTTCCACCTTGTGCTGCCTCAGTGGTGCTGATGCTCTGACCTCACCATGTGTGTGCAAACTGCCGGAGCTGTTAAATAACTGCCGCGTTTTCACCCCATATTGGTGCATATCTGTGGTGGCCAAAATATTCCCTAGGACTATAAGGCTATGTTATATTTTCCCAACTGTGACTCAAGGGCAGAGGTTTCAAGCTAACTCTGGCTCCTGATAAAGAGGCTTTATCAGGGAGCTGCCCTGAGACGCTGCCTTCTCCTTTTCCCTGGCAGCTCATAAACAGAAATGACATAAGCCGAAGAGATTTCCTGGGAGAACAAACGCAGGAACACCCCACTTTCCTCTTTGCCTCTCTCACTCCTGCCCATAACTATTCTTTTAAGGGATCTGGACTCTGCAGAGGAGTCTTGGTGTGCGTGACTTCTGCAACAGAGCTGGAGGAGACTGGAAGTCCCCAGGAGGGGGTGCGGAGAAGCAGGACCTCTGTGTGGCCATCCCATGGCTGCATTGGTCTCCTTATTTCTGTGCAGATGCTATGGGATACCAGTGGTGGCTGATTTTCCTGCTTTGTCCTTGGGAAGAAGAGATAAGCCCAGTTTAACTGGAGCAGGAAGAAAGGATAGGGTGTTGTGAAGGGAAACTCACTGACTGCAATGACTGAACAGGAGTAACCAGAGAAGGAAAGCCATTACGGTTTACAGTTTACAGACCAGGCAGTAATTTGTAAAGCATTTGTATATCCTTCAGTGCCAAGGTGCCAGGCAAACGTGACACCCAGTCAAGAGTACAGAGGGTGAAAATAATTAGGAAGGCAGGGCACGTAGTTTTGGTAATCTTATTTAATAACAATAACAACCTCCATTTCATCCTAAGAGCTCTGAGGCTAATCCTGCTATTTTATTTCTGAGCATTCTTGAGCGTGACTTTTAAAATCTCTTTGACTAATTCACTGCCTTCTATTTTGGGAAAGCCTTGAAAGGTGCTGCTAATGAAGACAAATGAAGGAAAAGGAACTTGACCCCAGAGTATGAAATTTTGCTCATTAACTTGTGCTTCCAATTGGCTGATTGATATTATTTGGATGTAGATGGGGTAATTAATGACAGGAAGTAATGCAGCAGGATATGAGTTGTGCGGAATGCACTTCAGTAAATCTACCTTTTATTATGTCTTGGTTTATTTATGTGCGCTATATTTGTTATGCCACTGCCTGATGTGGTTACCACCTTCATTCGGAATTTCCTTAACTTAATTGTTTTCTTCATTCTTTTATGCTATTTTGGGAATTTTTTGTTTATGTTTCTGTATGTAATAAATTCCTAGTCTGTTTTTAGTAGCATGAGGATGCATTTTCATGGCCATACGGAACATTTCAGCATGTGAAACATTTCTTACAATAGGAATTGCCGTTGAAATGAACTATACTTCCTTCCTATTTCATTGGACAGGCTATTAGTATTGCCAGTAAATTGATGGTCACAAATCTCCTATGTACTCTCACTTACATTATTTCTCTGTCCCAGAAGGAAATGAGCTAAATACGAAATTTTTTACATTCTTGGGGTGGGTGGAGGGTGAAAGGCTATGTCAGAACTTTTTTTAAATGACACATCCTCCTGGGAAGGAAATTGTCCTATGGTTTGAGCCAGAGCATTTTAAACCAGTAAAATATCACTGTGCTTTTGATTTAGCTTCTTGATGTGTGAAAGAGATGAGCTTAAAATACTGAGTGATGTGAAATGACCCCTGGAAAGATTCTGTAAATGTTTATGCATCTGAATAATTTTACACAAACTTACTGAGGTGATAAGAGAATATGCCCAAGACGAGTTACTGACCTGAATGTTTGTTTGAAGGATCAGGCTGTTGCTATGAATATTTTTACCCAAGTCTCTCAAAGAACAATATGTTTTGTATGTTTGTCTGTCCACCTGTCTTTTGCCACCCAAAAACCTTTGAATCCTTTGACATAAAGCTGGTACTTATACTTGAGGTCGTACGATGAAACCTCTTATATAGTGCATGGCTCATAAAATAAAAACATTTGAACAAAAAGTTACGTTCTTTTATGCAAGATGCAAAGCAGCAGATGGAAGAAAGTGCCAGGACAGATTAAGAATCTGAAGTTAAGAGTTAATGCCTGTGTAAATGGAGCTGGTATGGTCATAGGCACAGATTCCTAGGAGGCAGACAAAATGGGAGTTACAGCTTCGGGCTACGTGGCAATTGTCTGTGTGTACCTCTCCAGATCAAGAGGACTGAGACTGCTTATCTGTGAGTGAAAGAGGGGAAAATGACCTCACATGTCCTGCAAGGAAGAGCGTTCAGATGAACAATTATCAGAAAATAGCTGATGCTCTGGAATTTCCTCTAATAACAATAACTTGATTGCTTGCATATTCTCACAGGCATTAAAAAAGAGAGAGAGAGGGGGGAGAATCAGGTACTCCAACAACTTTGATACTCCTTCTGATTTTATTTAGAAAATGTTGAGATAAAAATTGAAAGCGGTGTTAATAGTGTTGCATTCCTACTGAGGGTGACAGTGTGGTTCAGGTGTGTGTTGCTTTTAGATTACAAAAGTATCTTTCCCCATGCCAGACTGCTCCACCCTGCTCACTTCAAACATGAACATCCGGATGTCCGTGGATGATGAGCATCCTCCGAGACATAAAACTGAGATCTTAACTCCTGAAGACACCCAGTGCTGGCTGCAGGGTCTTTGCTAAATACAGAGTGACTGAGTCATGATGCTTATCAGTGTCCTGTACCTAGACATGGCATTCGCTTGTTATCTTGGATCACTATGCAGTGAAAGTAGTGCAGTGGTTGTGTTTCACCCCAGAGCTGTCTGCATTCCTCACTTTTTATAAATGAAACACGTTAGGAGGAAAATCTCTCTTTAAAATGACTTCATGTATTGGAACATCCTTGGAATAGTTCAGGTATAGGCTCAGTAAGGGATCTTTAAGTGATCTTATTCTTTAGCCTGCTTCAAAGRGCTAATAACCCCTTTAAAGTTCATAATATAATACCCTAATAATGAATATTACTCCATGTGGGCTATTTTTATGAGATAATAACAATCTGAAGTGAAAGGTCATCTTGCTGGAAATATATAATATAGCCAAGAGGAAAAAAAAGCTCTCACCCTCTCCAGTGAGAACTGCAGAAAGGAAAAAGCAGACTTTTATCATTCAGAATTTACTGAAAACATGTTGAATGTTTATTTGAAACAAGAGGAATGGCCAGCCAGCTGGCAACCTTCTGAAAGTCTGTGTGTCTCCTCTCAGCAGATGGTGCACACAGAACCTGAACACAAAGCCGCCTCCTTTTGTCTTAGGTGCTTAAAAATGTGCTTCAAGGCGTAACTGTGGACTGCTGTGGGACCACTGCCACCGCTTTCAGGAGACTAGTTAGGGTAGGAAGCATTTTAGGATGGGTAAGAGACCGTTTAGTACAAAGCATTTTATTTTTCCTGTTGAAATAAGCCTAGTGTTGATCTTTGTGTCCCAGCACTAAAAAAAATAAAGAGAATAATAATCCCCCTGGTAGTATTACATAGGTTTTGTTGTCTCTTCCAGTCTCTCTTGCTATCCTCCACCCTCCTAGAGTACCCATCTTTGCCCTTCCCCACAACTGCTCTGCCGTGATCTGCCCATTTATTCTCTGTAACTCAAATTCATCCCATCTCCTTTGAATCAGAACTTTTATTTTACTTTTTCTCCATTTCTTCTCTGATGATTATTTATGAATTAAATTATGCACATTACAGCTTATATCAAAATAATAAATGTTCTGGGTTAATTACTGCCGTAAACTGTCCGGGTCATAAGCCCTAAAAATTGCAGGGAAACTGCCGAAACATTTCATTGTATAGGCACCACAACCTGGGAGCATGAAGTTCCCATGACTAATTATTGATCTCATTAGCTAATCAGTCTGTGGATGTAAAGACTATAGTTAAAAGTAACTCTGTGGCATTTCTGACTTTTTGTCAGAAATGATAAAATCATTGTTGATAAGTGGCCACTTTTAAGGGTGGGATTAGCTGGCTGCCAGTTTTTCTAATAAAAAAATACCTGTAATCAACCTGACCTTATTACTCACCAGCACTCGTTATCCTTGCACAGCAGCCTGAGACTGAACAGGAAAGACAGTGATTTCCCGAGAACTGAGGCCACTGCTCTGCCACTGACACAAAAGCTCACTCTTTTAAAAAACTGGACTAGGTAATGGAGCTCCCCCTAATGTTGTTTCTATATTATACATCCCCCGGGCTGCCGGCCCCTGCAGCCCCTGGCTGGGGAGGCCAGGCCAGGGTGGGTGGCCGGGTGGGTGCTGCTATGGGTGCCCCATGTACTTGCCCACACAGATGCAGGCTCTGCCTGCAGAGCCCCCGCGTCTCTAGGGATGGATGCTCAGGGTGCCATACCTGAATAAAGAGTCTTTGTTAGCCCACCCCAAAGGTGTTAGCTGGTTCCACTCTTAAGACTGGTCCATATAAGAGTTTAATGACTATCCCTGCTGTTAAGCCTCCTAGGAAAATCTCCTCATAGCTATTCAGGTTGCTAACTCTAAAGTAGGGACAAAGTGAAAACTAAATTTCTAGCCTACCTTTAAGGATTAGAGGCAAATTCCACTCAGTAACATGTCAGAGGATTGGCTTTTACCACTGCAGGTCCCAGGGTATTGGCTCAGGTAGAATTATTCAGCTGCTCTGTTAGTCATTGAATACAACTTTATGTAATGTTTCTTTAATCAGCCTTGAGGATCTCAGGCATGATGGCTGCTTTTGTTATAGCCACAGATCCCTGTGGCAGATCCTGGGAATTATGTAGCAAAGAGAAGCTTTTTTTTTTTTCTTTTTAAACCTGCTTCCACAAGAAGAAATGAAAAGGTTGTTGTTTATGGAGAGTAAAATCCACTCATTTTACACATACTCAAGCATCTCATCTCTAAAGCCCAATGAAGAGCTCTGAAGTGCACAAGCCTTTCACAGATAAAGACTATTTTATGAAACATCAACAGGTAAGGGTTATTGTATGGAATATTCCTGTTTCCATTCAGAGGTCCAGAAGCCTGCAAAAGTCTGTAAGCTATACGTGGCGCAGATGCATTTAAGAAATTAGTGTGACTTGCAGAGGGTGGCATTCTGGGTGAGGTTTGTGGCTGGGTTAGATAAATGATCTGAGCTATGCTGCCTGCTGGCAGAGCTTGATCTGAAATATTGTCATGTGGTGAGAAATATTGCAGACACTTTAAGGAAAGCCCCAAAGAAATGGCTCAGGACAGGAGCGCTATACACCAGACTAGTGTCACTACTGCATCAAAGCCCCATGTAGGTAAAGGTAGCTGGAATAGACACAAGGCTAAAAAATTCCGCCCCCCCCACCCCAAGTTCCGACCTTGGCAACACACCTGAATACCCTCAAAAAAGATGTAGACAGGGCAGGTATAGCATGTAAAGACTGCAGTATTATCTAGTGCCCCTCACTCAGGCACAGTGCACTGACAGAAACCAAGAGGCAAAATAAAGCTGTTGGGGGAACTGCAGGTTAACGTGTCTGCTTTGGCTGGCCATCGGCGGGACAACACACATTTGAGATGGGATGCTGTCAGGCTTATTTACTGCAATCCACCTACCAGGACAAAGCATTCGCAGCGTAGAAAGAGCACAACAAATTCTGGATGTTAATCTTAGCATTAATGGCTTGAGTAAATGTAGAATCATAGAATTATTTAGGTTGGAAAAGACCTTTAAGATCATCAAGTCCACTGCCAAGTCCACCACTAAACCATGTCCCTAAGCACCACATCAACACATCTTTTAAATACCTTCAGGGATGGTCACACAACCACTCCCCTGGGCAGCCTGTTCCAATGCTTGACAAACCTTTTGGCAAAGAAATTTTTCCTAATGTCCAATCTAAACCTCCCCTGGCACAACTTGAAGCCCTTTCCTCTCGTCCTATCACTTGTTACTTGGGAGAAGAGACCAACCCCCACCTCKCTACAACCTCGTTTCAGGTAGTTGGAGAGAGCGATAAGGTCTCCCCTGAGCCTCCTCTTCTCCAGGCTAAACAACCCCAGTTCCCTCAGCCGCTCCTCCTAAGACTTGTGCTCTAGACCCTTCACCAGCTTTGTTGCCCTTCTTTGGATGTGCTCCAGCACCTCAATGTCCTTCTTGTAGTGAGGGACCCAAAACTGAACACAGTATTTGAGGTGCAGCCTCACCAGTGCCGAGTACAGGGAGACAATCACTTCCCTCGTCCTGCTGGCCATGCTATTTCTGATACAAGCTAGGATGCTATTGGCCTTCTTGGCCACCTGGGCACAATGCCAGCTCATATTCAGCCGGCTGTCATCCAACACCCCCAGGTCCTTTTCTGCCAGGCAGCTTTCCAGCCACTCTTCCCCAAGCCTGTAGTGTTGCATGGGGTTGTTGTGGCCGAAGTGCAGGACCCGGCACTTGGCCTTGTTGAACCTCATACAATTGGCCTCAGCCCATCGATCCAGCCTGCCCAGATCCCTCTGCAGAGCCTTCCTACCCTCAAGTGGATCAACACTCCTGCCCAACTTGGTGGTGTCACCTGCAAACTTACTGAGGGTGCACTCAATCCCCTTGTCCAGATCATTGATAAAGATATTAAACAGAACTGGCCCCAATACTGAGCCCTGGGGAACACCACTTGTGACCGGCTGCCAACTGGATTTAACTCCATTCACCACAACTCTTTGGGCCCGGCCATCCAGCCAGTTTTTTACCCAGTGAAGAGTATGCCCATCCAAGCCATGAACAGCCAGTTTCTCAGGAGAATGCTGTGGGAAATGGTGTCAAAGGCTTTACTAAAGTCTAGGTAGACAACATTCACAGCCTATATAAGGCTATTTGAACTACTGAAAGAAGGGGACCAGATAGGTTTTAGAAAGACTTATTTGATTTTGTGTGACTTGAGAGCAAAACTCGAACCAAAGCTAGAGATGAAGGAATCTTGGGTGAAAGAACTGGTGTTGCTTATTCTCTTGGATTTATCTATCATAAAAAGTGGTATTTCAGCATTTATAGTTCTTTCAGAGTAATGTCTAAACTAGTAGAAAAAGTAGAAAAGACTTTCTTGTGAGATTTGTAATAAACATCAGTGCAAAATTTCACATTGTGACCTTAACACACTCTGTGTGTGTCTGCGCATGTCTGTGGATGGACACCCACCTCCGATAGGTCTTACCTATCACTCAGAGCAAATTCTCACCATTCATTTTACTGTGTTGCCCTTTGGGGCATCCTCATTTCCTACAGTATTGTCAGGAGCCACGAAGTTATTGTAAGGAAATTACAGGCTTAACATTAGCTGCAACCTTTGTCACAGGAAAAACTTAGACAGGACTCCCAGAAAAAACTACCACAGGCAGCCAGCATCTCATTAGAGGAAAAATCTGGACAAATGTAAATTTTTTATGGAGAAGTTTGAGCACTTTGGCCTGAGGATAGATGCAAAAGGTGTGAATAAATCAAAGAGTAAAAAACTGCTATAAAATCTTTTCTTGCAAACTTTACACCAGGCATCCCAGATATTACTTTTCCCTAACGCTTATATTTTTCATTCATCAGAGTTTTTTCAATGTGATTTAATGCTGCAAATCCTGAAAGGTCACTGGTTGTAAGTGGATTTATATCCTTCTGTTATTTCAAATAGAAATATAGCACTGAACTTTGTGTGTTTGGTCCTTTATATGTCTTCAGGAAATTCTAGAAATGAAATACTGATGGATAACACAAATCCTGTAATTAACCCCTACTATTTTAGGGAGAACGAAAACTGCTAGTGAAAATGAAATGAGCTACTTAGAAGTAAAATCTTGTAAACTAGAGGAATTGACAGTGAAACCAAGGGTACCCTCAGCCCAAAGACACTACTAAGGGAATTATGAGAAGAATTGTTAGGAAAAAGTGACATACCCTGTGGTGGAAGGATGACAGAGGAGTGAAGCAAGCGTGTGCTACATGATATCAGAATTATTTCAAATGCTTCTATATGTATTAACAAGCATTCACAGTTATGTTTAGATCATATATAAACCACAGACCTGAGCACTGAGACTTCCTCTCCAATACAGAAAAGTGTAAATATAAACTTTACTGGGGAATGAGCAGACTAATGGAGAGGCAAATGATTCTCTGCAGTAAAGCAGGGTTAGTGTGTTAGTAGGAGTTATCTGGCAGGGAGAGAGATCCTGAGGGACCTGAGGAGAGAACACAAGAATGGTCAGAGCTCTAGAAAATATGACCCAAGAAGAAAAGATTGAAATCCCTGTGGTAGCTCAATCCAGAGAAGGGAAGGCTGAAAGCAGGTATGTGCAAAATCTAAATGGTACCTACAAAGAGGAGTGAATAGTTCACCATGTCCACTGTGTTGGCACAAGAAAAATAGGCTGACATTGCAATAGGGATAAGCATGGACAGGGAGCGAGGCTAGTGGGGCAGGGGTCAGGTTGCTTGGGAAGGCTGTGGGAGCTCCACCACTAAGGAATTTTGAGAAATTATTTAATCCTAGAACAAGAAGTATACTTTCAGGGTGCATTTTAGTGGAAAAAGTGAGTGACTGAGAACAGCAGGACAAAGTTTTAAGGAAATGATGATTTTCAAAACTGACATAGAGGTGCAGACATGGAAAAAGAGATAAACTGAGTGCCAAAACCTCTGGGCTAGACAAAATTGATTGGCACTAAAACCAAGGATGAATAAGAAATCTGGGGGCATAAATCTTTTTCCAATGCTATAACTCACCAGGATCTAGAGAGCTGTGCACTAATTTTAACAGTGTTTGCAATCTGGTATTCTTTGTTGTTGAAAGAAAATTTCCTATGAAACAGAACTAGCTAACATGGCCCTTCTGCCTCTGGGATAAAAAGGAAGGGAGAAGAGTATGGAAAAGATTAAAAGTTATGTGGGGAAAGCTATGAAAGGCACCAGGAAACCCAGGTGAAGACTAGACTATGCAAATGCAGACCAAATGTAAAATGAGAAGCTGGGGCACGAAAGATGACAGGTGTTGTACAGAGATGAATAGTTCCTGCAAAGATTAAGAGTGGCCGCTGCCTATAAAAAAGAAAAAGGGAAAAAAGAGAGCAAAAAAAAAAGCTTGCAAAGCTGCAGAGGGAATAGCAGGGTGCTGGTGAATTCTAAAGATGTGGGAAATGAACATGAAATGACATGGAAAGAAAGTCAATGGAGAAGATAACCAAGAGAAAAGGTAATGAGAGAGAAAACGAAGAACTATGAGATTTAAAACCTTTACTACCATATGTTATTGCTTCCCAATAAAAAATGCTATTACCAGTGTGCTGCCACCAGAATCAACAGAAGAAAGGAGAAGAAGGGAGATAGCAAAGATGGAAGAGCACCAGGAATCTACAGAAGAAGGAGAGAGTGTTCAGATGACAAGAAATGGAAGACGGTAAGAGGCGGTGGACTGGCAAAACTGAATGTGGGAAAGGGATCAAAGTGGAAACATCCAAGAATTGGCTGCAAATGAGAATGCAGAGAGGGAGAGCGAGCGAGCATGTCTGTTTAGAGAGGTGCAGCTGAGCTTGAAATGGCTGAATCTATGGGGTGAAAGTAGGAAAGACAGGAGCAAAGTCAGATGGGAGTTGCAGGCTATGTCTGCAAAATGGCCCAGGGACCACTCAGGGGCTGACTGGCCCCGGTACAGCTTGCACCTACAGGGCTAAATGTTTCAGACCACTGAACAGAGTGGCCGTGTCCAGAAACCCTGTTGGGAATGGTCCCAGGTTGGCATTAATGCCCAAACACTGCCACGGAAGTGGTGCTGGGCAAGGCCAGCAGCCTCCCAGGGTCCGCACTACCTGTGCAGGCTGGGTGCTGCTGCTCAGGACTGTGCCCTTGCTCCCCCACCACAGATGGCCCCCCACAGGGGCCAAAACTCCAAGGGAAGGGGAAGATTAAAGGACTATGGGGGGTGCTCTACCATTGCTACTGATAGGACCACGCCAACTTCCGCATCCTCATTCAAAATAAGGTGGCTCGAAGCAGAATATGTTAAGCTGCTGAGTGGGGTCATGAGTTAAAATCCTGTTCAGGTAAATACATCATCATCACGCCACTGCCAAAACCAAAGGTAATCATTTCAGCTAACAGGAAAATGCAGAATTGAGTCCAACTGGCATAAATGTAAAATATATGCATAATGCATATTCCTGGGGTAGCAGAAATGAAAATAGACTTGGTATCATTCTGCTTTGCTAAACATGGAGCTTATCTTCTGTTTGCAATAGGAATTTATCAAGTTTGATGGCCTAGAGCAAAGTGACAGGTGAACATCTGCAGCGTAGTGAACAGCGGTGGAAAGCACAGCAGAGCTGGCTAGCAGCTACACACCTTTGTGGAGCTCACAGGGTGCAGAAAAAATAAAAGAACTGCAAGGTTCAGTCAGAATATGTGCACTGGACCTCAGCTGACTTAACTGTTACCTCTCAGCACTGCAGTCTTTGTTATAGCCAGCAGGCAGTAGTCCTGGGCATAACGGGAACGCTGGAAGAGCTCTTCCACCTGTCTTGTCCCCTGCTCCTTCCCAGCTGTGCAAGCCAGCTGCACCTTCCTCTTCTCGTCCTTGCAAATGGTTGCTGTGACATTGCCTCAGCTGAGCAATGGAGCCTTTCAGGGTTAAAAAGGTAGGTGGGATAAGGGGGTTGGAGGAGAAAAGGAACACGGGTAGGACAGTGTCATAAGGTTCAAAGCGTGTCAACGTATGTGTGTGTGTACACACATAGATGAATACATAGGAGTGCAATGGAAGAGACGAAAGCAGAGAACTTAATTAGTATCAGAGGATCAGAGCTATTAAACAGAATATGAAGATAAGGGAAGGAAAGGGATTTTTTTTGTCAGTGTTGGATTATTTCTGCAGCATTTGATAGTTTAATGGAGGTACCTGGTGTGTTTGGTATGTGGCATTTCATTAGTACAAAAGCATTGTCATTCATAGCAAAGAAAAAGGCAGGAGGAGATACATCTGCAGCACCGCTCCCAGACATAAGTCGTGTGGTGTTCCCTCCTCCTTTAACAGTGCCTGGGTCTCAGGCAGACCTTCGTGAACCCCAGCCAACAGCACGCAATCTGGTGCTTGGGTCAGGGTGGGGTTGCTGGGATATACGATCCTACGAGACAGGTCCCCCTGGCTGAGCCTGTGGGCGGCTGAAAGGTAACCCTGACACTGGGACACTGGGAGCTGCAGAGAGCAGGTATGATGGGTTTTAAGCAGATGAGGTGAATTTTACCCAACAGGTACATCAAAATGACAAGCGAAAATTTTTCATTTGGGCAGAGGTAGAGAAAGGAGATTCCTACTGCCTTAAATCACAGAGACGGTGGGACGCGAGCCAGCTGCAGGCAGCTGAGTTTTTCATTTTTGTGTAGCATAAGCTACAGTACTTTGCAGCTCTGAAGACATACTTCCTTTCTCTTCCCATTTTTAGTGTAAAGGAGCCCTAAAGCCAGCTTGCCTTCATTCTTCAATCTTCATTTGTTGTGATAGTTCCTGTAAGGCCTTTGTGGAGATTAAAGTGCCAAAGTTACACAATGTTTTTTCTAGAGTTAGGAGGAAAGCTATTACAGCTGATTTTAGCTTTAGGGAAAGAATGAACTCACCAAGTATATCACAGCTGATTTTTACAGAGAAATGTTTCTTCACAAACTAATTGAGCATATTTAATTAAAAAAAGCATTAAACCCCCTTAAGTACAATATTTCTGCCTTAAATAAAATTACAGAAATTCGGATGGAATGGCTGGAAGAGGAAAATATTATCAAGTCTCATATTTGATTTCCCTTACTGCTTCTTGTTGGCTCACTGAGCACATTCACTTTTTCATCAAAATGGTCACCAGAATTTTGTTCTGCTCTGTTTGTTACAGAGCATCACAGGCACTGCAGATCTTAGGAAAAATCTATTCTCCCTCCTTCTCCTGATGTGTTAAACTGCCATTTTGTAAAATGAACTAACCTTGCAATTTGGTATTAAAATAAACCGCTATACGAGTCATTTTTGCAGCAGGAACAAAATTTAAGAAATGAATGCTGATACACCCACACAAATACACACACATGCACACACTCCCACACACAGCCATCCAAAGTGAAGACTGAGTTCCAGCTTCTGTATAAATTTGATCTGGGTTGTGCTCATTTCGGATGTGGAAATCCGTAGGTTTTGTGAAAAATGTCTTAGAACAGCGTGCAGGGCAGTGATAACACATTTGCAGAAGGGCAGTATAAATAGCAGATCTGAGGTAAGATGGCTGATAAGTTCTGGCTTATCAAACAGAAGATGCCTCTCCTGTTTGTGGAAGAGAATGGATGCTTTACATATCTTTTAACATAACTCTTTGAGATATGTGAGGGAAAAAAGTAAAATGATGTGAATTGCCCAAGTCTAAAGAGTCCCAGTCTCACTTTCCAAAATGATTTTTAACTAAAACGTCGTGATTCAAAAGAATCAGTGCTGCATAGGCTGCTTACACTTGCTGAAAATATTAGCTGCAAATGATTGATGCTGAAAGCAAAGCTGAAGGTTATGTATCTTCTAATCACAGCAGGGTAAAACTAGAAGACATTCTCTTGGAAGTAAGTAAAAAAAGACATTGACCTGAATTGTCCTCAGCATAGTTATATGTGAAGGGTGCCTGTTTCCCACAGATCCTGTCCAGCAGCATGGGATGGATGTACTTGAGCTGTCTTTACAGTGTTATCCAGCTGCTGTTTCAATCTACATAAGATGCACCAAGGGTGGACAGAGTGAGGGATTTAGGACTTACAGTGTCAAGAGTGTTGTTATCGGTATCTTCCACTCTCTTTCATTAAATGTTTGCAAGGTACAAAATCAGTCCAGTGCAGAACTTGATAGCGTGTCTCTTTTGCCAATGTATGCTAAAATACCAACTCTGGCAAAATCTGTGGATGGTTTACTATTGATTGCAGCATAGACAGAGTTTAGCCTTTGCATCTACTTGAAAATGAAGATGGAGTTTAGACAGACCAACTAAAAAAAAGTAGATTTTGAACAGGGAAGCAGCACTAACAACAGAGCACTTGCAAAAATAGGTCCCTGGATTATCTTACTACCACCACTCATTGTATTTTTACCTCTCTGAAAGCTGTCATTGGTGTTTGAATGAATTAGCTGGAGCTGGCTGGTTTCTCTTACAGCTACTGAAAGTCTATTTTAGATGAAGAACTGTATGTCCTTATGTAGGTTGTCCAGAATCAGTAAATTTACTGTATCTCAGTAAAGGAAAAGGAAACTTATGCTTGGCAAAAATATTGTATGTCTCTGAAAGCCGGCGGACTGCCTTTCACACCACGTAGAGCTGTGTAGGGGACATGAGCATTTTGCAAGTCCTCTTGCAAGTGCTGTTACCTATGTTTTGCTACAGTCAGTGGCCCATTACTTACACTCTTAGAAAAGGACACACTGATATGGCTTCCTTGCATTTAGTCATTCGGTGCAGCTGAGTCAGGAGAGACACCAGTTTAACAAGTGACCTAGCTCATAATTCTCTTTCTGGAGCACAGTGGGGATCAAGAAGCACAGTGATTCTTGGGGGGTTCTGTCTTACTGTCTTGGCTCCCTGAGATCCTTCTGCTCAGTGTTTTAGCGTGTAGACTCACAACTGAGTTTGCAGAAGACGGTCTGTGAACATTGCACACACAATACCTGGATGCATGGGCTTTCACCTAAAATAATGATTTGTATTTAGCAAATATCAACAGTCTATTAGCTGAAAACTGTATATAAGCAAAATATCCTTGAAGCTATAACTTAACATGTAACTCACATACCTTTGTTTTGACTTTATTATTTGAATTGCCTTAGAAAAGGAATTGACCTAATCAGTGCAAAAACTGAACCACTGACAATAATATGTCTTGGGGAGAGGAACTGCAGAATGAGGTTAGGTGAGTAGAAAACCAGTTATCCTTCTTTTCTATTTCTGTGAAGTAGTTTTTTTTTTTTTTTTCCTCACGGGAAATCATCACTCTTTCAGAGAAGGTAAATTGAAATGTTCCTCTGAAATAGCTTTCCTCTTGACAATAATGGTTGAATTCTCCCTCTACCTCATCCACATTAGCTTCCAATCTTTTTGGAAGCCACCGATTCATAGAATCTGTGGGCAACAAGTACTTTCTCCTGAGTGTCATCCTTGCTCAGTTGAACAATAGATTCGAGTGTCTCCAATTTTACAGAAATGTACAGAAATACTCTTCTGCTCTTGAGCTGACATTCATTTTGAAGAGGATTGTAGGGGAATGCTGGATTGGCTGAAGAGATCTGTTCATCTATAGGAATTTTTTTCTGACTTCAAAGACCAAAAGCTCTTATCCCCACAAGACCTCTTTACCATCTGTACAAAGGATGTAGCTCTGTGCATCGTTATTCACTACTGACCAGTGATCCACATCAGGAAATACGAACACCACAGCTGCAAATAAAGGGCATTAGTGATGACAGTCTCAGTGGAGACCTGAAAGTGTATTTGCCAGTCTGCTCCTATCCATTGTCTGCCTTAGTTCTTCATGTCATGCCTCCCTCTTCAATGCCAGAGGACTCCTGAGTCTGCATCAGCCCTACAGAGTTCCCACCCCAACACTGCTGTGGCAAATGGCTGTGTAATCTTGCTTGTCTGCTGTCCTTGCTTTATAGGTTTTGTTGACTACTGAAGACTTTGCCCTAGGGTTATCCAGCTGTGTGCCCTCTTGTCCATTAAAACTGTTTTCATAAATCAAAAAGATGAGTGTTTTGGTGTTTTAGAGCCTTGTACATATGACAAGAGGCTGTATCATCATCATCATTATTATTATTATTTCACTGTACTGCCTTCCAGCACATTACCTTTCTCCTCCAGAGTGTAGTCTGGCTGACATATAGTCAAGCAGAGCCTCTCTTTTTACAAATTATTAAAAAAAGAGTCAGAAACTAAAATTTCCTTGGGTCCTCTTTCTCCTTCCCTCTCTGATATCGTCGGTATTTCCCTCTCATTCACTGGTAATAGGAATCAGAGTATCTACCATATCTCACCTCTGGCTTCACTGTTGAATGTGGCATGGGGCAGAAGGGCAGGAGTAGAGAGAGAGTAATCTGGTTTTCTTGGAGAAATCTTGGTTTTTCCAAGAAGAAAAATAAAAAGTAGCATCTTAACTGAGAGTTTATTTTGAATACTTTATCAGCATGGAAGCAAGGGCTGCCTCAGTCCTCAAGGTCCATGATCAGTAGCTTCTGCTATTCACTTCTTATTTCAAGTGGACAGCTCTGCATCAAACAGCAGAGCTGTCAAAAGGCTAATACACACTTAACAACACAGTATAAAGCAACCATTTCCAAATAGAACTTATTTTGAGATTGTGATTTAGCTCCCAATTAATTCAAATGATTCCGCCCTTTGAAGTTTATTTTCATTAGCTGACATCTGCAGATTCTTAGAACAAAATGTAACAGGATGTAGGTTTTTGAAACATTTTAATAGGAATTCTGGATTTTGCCTTCTGTATGTAAGGCGAGTGGTCAAATACTTATCTATATAAATTCATATAATTTCATTGGCTTCAGTAAAATATGCTAATCTACATCAGATGACAATTTGTTCTATTTTATGTAACTGAAAGCAAATACAAGATTATTTTAGTTTCGAAATGTATTTGGAAAAAAGGCATTGGTAGAATAATTGGGAGGAAGAATATTGAATCCAGACATATAGTTAAATCCAAAGTAGTTACCATGCCATCATATTGTGGGTCACACCTTTGAAAGTTCAAAAAAGTTTACAATGCCCTAAATCCCAAGCAGAGAGAAAGCAAGGAAGAAAACAACAGAGAGCATTTTACTGCTGTACAGACTGGATTATGATGGGAGGGTAAGACTTTGGCAGGATAGTGTGCATTCATGATTTATTGCTTGATAAAAGACTTAGTCTTGTTGAGATATTGTTGGAAATACTATGAATGTTATTCTTGTCATAAGAGAACAAAGAAACCCACCTTGCCTGTGCTCTTATCCAGCAGATTATTCTTCCCTGATAGTTCTGAAGGATGTATATTAAGCTGTTAAAAACCACTGTATTGATTAGGATGCTCATTGTCATCAACTGGTTCATTACTGAAGGCAAGGTGCTCATAGGAAACTTAGCTACTCAATATAACATGTCCTAGTTGAGATTTAATTTTCCTGATGCTTATAATTTTTTTTAAACTTTACTTTTCAGGTGATTCCTCCTTTATCTTGTCTTAGTGCATTTACCTTTTATTAATTTCTTGCTTGCTCCATTCTGGCCCTGACCAGCTGCCAGTCTGCTGTTGGGCCGTCTTCTCAAAGTTGTGGTTTTGAAGCTCTTGTTGAGAAGGGCCTCCATCTCTCACTTGCCACAGAAATGTTCTAGGCGCTGGCTATTAATTCGAAGGTGAGCAATACCACCACCTCTGGCTGGGCTTTAGTGGACATCCATTAATCTGTACCCAAATACATGACTTAAGTGGCTAAGCAGAAGAAGTATTTTTACCCTCTGAATGAGAGGCTGCAGTTAAATGCCGTTCTTGCTGCAGCTAAAGCAGATTAACAGGGGAGCAAGCACTCCTCCTCCACGTGCGTTACTGCTCTCCCAGGGATGGCTGAGGGGCTGAGCTCAGCTGTTCATTCTGCTGCAGAGGCCACGGATTTAGGCTAGCTTTTAGGCTTCATAACATAGTGAGTGAAACACTAATATCTCCTTTTGGATACAGCACTGCGTCTTCTTCTACCATTATTAGGGGTGTTGCCCACTTAATGTCCTTATTTAGCACAACATTTGTATTGGAAATTATGGGGAAGTGGGATTCACTCTGTGAAGGCAGCCCAGGTACTATGCTAGTAATTTATTCCATTTGCTGTACTCTGCCTTTATTGCCACAGATGTTTCTGGTTTACCTTTGTTTTAATTTAAAATAAATTAATTCATGGAAACTGGCTCAGGGATCTGACTGCTATTGGTATGTGTTCTGAGTTGCGGTTTTGCTCTCCCTAGTGTAAGTGCATTACACTGTGTGTCCTTGCAACAGAGTCATAGAGTCATAGAATCATAGAATCATTAAGGTTGGAAAAGACCTCTAAGATCATCGAGTCCAACCGTCAACCCAACGGTACCACGCCCACTAAACCATGTCCCTAAGCGCCTCATCTACACATCTTTTAAATACTTCCAGGGATGGTGACTCAACMACTGAAGGCACCAGCAGCTCTCAGTGTATGTGGGCAATGTCTCCCAGCATTCAAATCATTTCTGTGAAGTACAAGCAGAATGGACTGTGTTTGCAACCTTAACTTCAGCATCCCCTTATCTTTTCCCAACTGTGAATAAGCTTACAAAGCTTTTGAATAGTGTTTATTTAAAATGCAGAGTCTGCATCTGCATATTAGATACATCTGCATATCAGTTGCAAGTTCTCCATAAACAATTAGGAGTCGGAGCCATCAATATGTTGTCTGACAGACAATTTTCTCCTAATCTAGAATAACATTTTCTGTTGGAGATAAGATGTGATCTTTCAAACATATACTACCACTTGCCATTTCAAGTGTTTAGGAGGAAGACTGTAAAGTTGGAAAAAAAATCATACTATGTACTTTCAGAGAAAGAGAAGAGATTATAAAGAAGCTCATGAAATAAATATCACCAGGAATATTCAGAAAAGAACTATTAAACTACTTTTCAGTAATCAACTAGAAAATAATAAATTGATTAAAATTAGCCAATGTGGGATTGTCAAGAAAACTCCATATGAAACAACTGAATTTTCTTCTTTGATTCATAACTGACCTCGTGGATAGTGATGAACCAGTAGATGTGCTATATGTCTGCATCAGCAACATTCATTACATACTTAGCATGAGGGTCTCACCAGTAAGCTAAGGAAATATTGTGTAGGTGGGTCATGAGAGGGTAAGCAATTGCCCCTGAAGTCATTCTCAAAAACTAAGTATCAGTTGTGTACTATCAAACCAGGAGGATGTTTCAAGTAGGTTCCTGAAGGGTTCTGATCTCAGCTACATCCTACTGAATAGGTTAATGAACAAATTGGATAAGGAAATAAAAGGTCATAAAATTAGCAAATCACTACAAGAAACAAGGAGAGAGTTAAAAGCATTTTGAAGACCAGAATAGGAATTAAAGATAATCTTGAAAAATCAGAGAGATGGCCTAAAATCAGTAAGGTAAAATTCAACAAAGACAAGTGCAAAGTACTACCCAGAGGAAGCAGAGCTCAAATCCTCAAATAAAAATAGACAATGGATAACTATGAAGCAATGTGTTTGGAAAGGTTATGAGGATTACATGGCATTACAGACTCAAGTAGTGGTCAATACTGTGGTGAAGGTTAAAAAACAGGCAGACCTCAATGTGGGGTGTATTAAAAGAGAATTTTACATAGCCTGCAAAAGATGTGTAGCAGGAGGCCTTGTCTGGTTCACCTAGAGAAACAGGCTAACAAAACGGACAGTCAAGAAGAGAACAGCAGGACCAACAACAGTTTTAGAAAGCATAGCCTGTTAAGAAATTTGATTAATTTAGCCCAGAGAAAAGAAAAAAATGAGTAAGTCAAAGTGGTCTTTTGCAGACAGATACTAGCTTATGGTGATCGTGCTCTGAGAAGAAGAAAGCAAAGAACCAAAGAAACTAAAGACGACTTTGGTATATTAGGGAACCCGCTCACCCTACACTTGGTGCTAAGGTGATAAAACCTGGAACAAGGTAGTTAGGGTGGCTGTGGAGTCTACCTGACTGGAAGTTCTCTGAGAGAAAGGTAGATAAACTCCTGCCAGAGACAGTCGTGCTGTACATAATCCTGCTGCAGTGCAGGAGTGCTGTACTGGGTAATCTCTGTGAGATTCCTTCTATCTCAATGTTTCTAAGAAAATATCCAGTGGGCTTGAACTTCTCACTGTAAGCGAACATTAATTGACAGGTAAGCTCTTGCTGCTTCCAGCAGCTTCTAAGTAAGAACTTTTGTACTCTGCATTTTGGCTATTTCGTATTTCTTTTTTTTTTCTTCTCTGAAATATTTAGGTGATGGTTTTAATTCATTCGTGAGAGGAAACAAGAGAACTAAAGAAGCCAGGTTTCCAATGGATTTGTGTTCACTCTCTCTCTCACCCTCTGCTGCAATAAACACAGCATCTCTCCCAGCCCCTGTGTGCTCTTTGCATCGTATATAAAAACCTTATGGCACTGTGGCCACCATCAACAGTGCCACCAGCTCCCCCTTGACTTTTTGAGTTTCCCTCCACTACCCACCTCCACTGTTCCCYGTCTATTGGGTGGCGAGGCAGCAGCACATGCTCCAGTCGTTTTGGGGTATATTTACACTTATTGGCCAATATGAGCGGCCAAATGAAAGACCAAAGAAACCATGTAACTCTTGAACTCACTCTGCAGCTTTTCCCCCAGCACGAAAATGAATGTGGGTTGCTTTCTTTGATCCAGCTGTGAGTTTCACAACATTTGTAGAAGCTTGCAGAAACTTTGAGACCTTCAGACTGCTGTCAAACTTAGCTGAAATGAACTAATGGGATCAGAAGTTATTGGCAGACAGAAGGGACTCATCAGACAGACAAAAGATATGACTGCAAGAACATTATGTCTTTAGGTAATCAAGCTAAAAGTAAGAGCACTTTTATTTCAAAACCACTTTCTTTTTCATGTGTTTTTGAATACCATAAGCAATGATTTTGATAAATATTTTCTTTCTTTTTTGTAAGAGAAATACAATGCATCATTCTCGAAGTTTTAGCACTTACTCTTAGTGAGCATACTCTCTATATCTCCTAATTAGCTTAGGACAAAAATTAATAAATAACTGAGTTTCTAAATACATTTCACAGCTACGACAGTCTTTCCTTTGTTCCAATTGGTTTTAACAATGCAATAATTCTGATGCTTCTAGCATTTCAAATAGTTCAGATAAACCAAGATCTTTTTGTACAGGCCATACTTGGAGAAAGTAGCTTACACTTACTCTAGTCTGTTAAAAACTGTGCTAACATTTTGCACTGCTATTTTTTCTACACTGTAATTAGACTCACGTTGAGCTTACGCGACATCTAAATGCGGACTTCTAGCCTGATAGGTAATACAACCAATCAAGACCCTTCATGTACAGGTACTTTGCACACAGCAATTGCGATAGTTGTAACAACTCAGAAATATGCAGGACAGTGGTCAGGTGCCTCCTGATTCCTCGTTGGTGGATGGCTTGAAGCAGCACCTCTGGCAGAACTAAGGCAGAAGCAGAGGAAACATTATTCAATCACAGTAATCTGGTGTCTCAGGGACTCCCAGTCCATTTTCACATTGTACTGGTCACAGCTGAACAGATTTCTGACACAGTCAACTGATTACAAATGACAGGCCAGAATCATCAGTGCATTTTAATATTAAAATAAAAATACAATGATCAAAGGTTCTTACATCTCTTCCAATCCTTACTAACATCATGTAAATAAAATATTTGGTGGATTTCTTTAATCTAAGAGGATACTATCTTTCCATGTTGCCAGTTCCCTGGATCTGGGCAATGAATGGTAGGCTTTGGGTCCTGCAGTATGGTTTTTACAAAGCCGTAAGGATATGCACGTTTGCAATGGCTTAAAATCTGTTTGTGTCTCATTTTGGACCTGGCTGTACACGATAGCTGTTTGGGAGCAGGTCTGAACTGACTGTGGAGGAAGGCCTAGAGGATAAAGAAAGGCTCTTTGAACCCTCTGCAATGCAGCTGTACAAGACTGAACAACAAACCTGGCACCCTTAATGAGAAAGTCTTCCAGCTAACCTCTCATCCTCTCCCTCTGACTTGATAGCGCAGAGAGCACAAACACAGAGTAAATGGATGAGACAGGAAACAGAGCCTTCTGACTCCGAGATAAGGGAGAGACTGACAGCAGCTGGGGTTGTACCCTAATCCATTTGGGTCTTTGCTCCCAGCAAACCTTTGGGTTAAGAACAAGAGCTTCTGGGGGTGTTTGTTAGTGAAGGACAAGGGTGTCGGGGAGTGGTGGGTGCTACTGGAGAAGGGTATTTGGAAGGACTATGAGGAGATCAGGAAATAGAAGGAACTTACTATGCAAGTACATTAAAGGGATATTTGATTATCCTGAGAATGTGTGAACGTGGCCATTTAGCAGGCCTAGTGCAATTTAGATAGGTATTAATAGGCAGGCTACAGTAGGGGAAGCAAATTCCCATCAGGGAACTGACCTTTCCTTTAGAGCAGCCCGTGACAGTCAGTAAAGAGAATCAGCACAAGCACACCATTAAAAAAAATGCTTGTTTATTTATGTTGCCGTTGATATCTCCCCATGTAACTGATCCCATGTTAGCTTAGCTCAGTCCTGACAGCTGCTCCTGTCAAAAGCCCCAGTTCTCACTTATCCATAGCAAACGATGCATCTTTAGGTATTTGTTCAGTGCAGACTTGGAAGCACAGACTCCCCGTGCTGTGCTAAACCGTAAATACCAGCCTCTGAGTTGCTCAATATGTGCRGTTTCTAAATAATCTCACAGGCTATTCAGTTGAGGGAAAGTTCATTACAAGTAAATTACTCTTAAGCAGTGAATATCCTCTTCAACCGCATGCAACGAGAAACAAAAAGTATTTATGACCTCCTCTCTTATCCACATGTGATACTATAATTATTAAAGGTGACCATAGGCAAAGATAATGTGCATTACATCACTAGGATATATGGGCTGCAAATGTAATTTACACTTAGCTATACTAGAATGACTATTCCTTTAAGTATAGTTTCAAATAATTCTAAAATAAGAGTATGCTTTAAGGAGCAGATATATCTTGTTGGTAGTTTAAAATTAGATCATATATTCTGCATGACTGAAATCTGCTCCTTATAGGATGTGCATGCACATGTGTGTGTGGGAGAAAGAAAAAAAAGAATCCTCTTTTTACTACTCTCTCCATCTGCACTTTTGAATTCCAAAAGGGAGTTTTATACTAAACCAGAAGGGAATTAATTGTGATTAGGAGATTTTGTTGTGGACCATCTCCTCTAAAATTCACCCTTTGCTAACTGCCTCCTGTCACAAACCCTTCACCCAACAGTAAGATATTGAGCAGGTGAATACTTCTGCCAAAGAAAATGCACAAAGTTAAACGTGTTTAAATGCTTTCCTGAACTAGATGCTTATTACTGATCATAATCGCCCCACAACTGATGGCTTATCTGGAAAATCGTAACTACATCTTCAACTCATTTGGGCATTTCCACAGGCAGCTTCAGCAGAGCAGGAGGAAAGCTAGGTGATCAGCCAGCGCTGCTTTGGCTCCACACAAGTGCTCTACAGGTCAGCATTGAAAGCCACTGGAATAAGGCCTTAGTTTTGAAGACAGCAGTAGGAATTAGCATCTTGGAGTTAAAAGACAGGTGATGGATAAAACACCAAGGAAAAAAAGGAGGAAAGATTACGGTTACAGAAACGTAATCAACCAGCCGCTGTAGTTGAAGGGAGCGGGAAGTGGCTCAGTTCCCATTATGGCAGGATGCACTCTGTGTCTGGGCCGTTCTGGGGCACGCGTGAAGCGAGGAAGGCTCATGGGGCAGCCCATGCGAGAAGCCCGGGAAGTGCGGCAGCACCTGCAGACGTTGCAGATCTTGGCTGTGGGGCCCAAGGCCCCAGAAGACAAAGTTGTCTATTCCCACCCAAACGTCGTGCCCTCCGCCAAACACCTCCCTCCTCCCTCCCGGGGCAGCCCAGCTGGCCCCAAGCGTCCTGGGGAAGCCGAGGAGCCGGCCTGTGCACCCGCTGCCACCCGCCCCCAGAATCGCTTGAGGCAAGAGCGCCTTCCTCACAGCGGCACACGGCCCTGACAGGCGTCAGCCCACACTCCGCGGATCTAGCTTTAGCTGCCTTCCCCCAGAGTGCCGGGCTTCTCCCGTCCCCCCGCCGGCGGAGTGGGAGGCGGAGATATTTGTAACACCCGGCACCCTCCTCCTGCCCTCAGCCCCAACGGCCGCTGCCCGGCGGCTCCCGCCGGATCGCCCCCGGCGCGTAGGCGCAGAGCGCAGCGGCGCCGCTCCACGCCCGGCCAGCAGGTGTCGCTGCCACACTCCCCGGGCAAGCCCCGCGCCGCCCGCGCACCGGCCCGGGGGCGGCGCGGTGGAGCCCCCCGCCGGCCGGTTCCCTGCCCGCGACCCCCGCCCCTCGGCCGAGGGGAAAGCGAAGCGGCTGCCGGTGCGGCGGGCGGCTCCCCCGCCTCCGCCCCGAGCTGAGCCAGCGGCAGGTGAAGCGAGGTGCCTCGACGCCTCTCCGCGGCGGCGGCACCGCCTCCCTCCCGCCGCACGGCGCCGTCCTCCTGCCCCGTGAATGGCTGCCGGCTGACTGACAGGCGAGGCGGCCACACAGGGCGGCAGCTGCCTGGGCTACACCTATAAGGGCCGGCGGGGAAGGGGTGCCGGGTGGTGAGGCGCCGCCCGTGGCGGAGCCGGCCGGTGAGCAGCTTCCCGCAGCCGGGGGCGGGGGTCCTCGCTCGGAGAGCTGAGCGCTCGCGGAGGCGGGCGCCCGCCCGCTGGCTCCCCGGCAGCAGCCCCGCCCGCCTAGCCCCGCTGATCCCCGCAGCAAGTGGCAGTCCCGTGCCGCGGGCCCCCCTCTCCGGCAGCGGCACCCGAAGGATGCGGAGCGGCGGAGCGCGGGCGGCGGCGGCGGGG